>JBAGKK010353402.1:0-19056 GCA_037177015.1 Euceroptres primus
GTATCGTCTTTTTTTAAGTTGAAAGATTTTATAAACTTATTAAAAAATAATAGAAGCATTATTGCATCGTTAAGAATTAATAATTATTTTCTAGCTAGGACTAGAAATAACCCCTTAGTTTTATTAAATTGACTCTGAGTCAGCCCAGAATTTAGAAACCTAAGGCAACCACTTTTTCTCATAGTATTATAAAAGGTTGTCTGGGATTAATTATTTTTCTTGGGCTGCTTGAAATATATTCTCTCTATCATATCCACCTTGATTATGGTCGTAACTCCACTTTATAAGGAATATTGAATTTTAGGGTCTTGGACTTAAAAGTACTTCGATATTAAAACCAAGCACTTTTTTC
This sequence comes from Euceroptres primus, assembly GCA_037177015.1. NCBI lineage: Eukaryota > Metazoa > Arthropoda > Insecta > Hymenoptera > Figitidae > Euceroptres > Euceroptres primus. The sequence continues at coordinate 353 of JBAGKK010353402.1, forward strand.
TGCTATGTGCCTTCTCTGGATGGAAAATTTTTATTAGCAACTAAAAACTCTGATTGAATATAAATTATTCAGTCAGTCAAATCGAGTTTCATATAATTTCATTCAGTGAAATGTCAAGAAAAAATCTTCACATTTAATAAAATGCATTCAGATAATTATTTTCAAACATGTTTGTTTCTTTCAAATTTCTTATTTTTTTATACTCGTTGAATGGAATTTTACTTCCAAGACGTTTTTTAATTTAAAATAAGTTTTGTAAAAATATTGTTTATGTTTAGGCAAAATTTTGAAGAGTAGATAATTTCATAATTAGTCTTCGTCTCTTTGAAGCGAGATAACTTTTTGCAAAAAATTATCCAAGATTAATATCTCAAGATTAAGATTAATATCTTCATTTATTCTTTTTTGTCATTTATTTAATTTATCATCATAAAGGATAGGAGGAAATGGTTTGCAAAACATGGGATTGTAATATCTCAAAAATGTCTATATTAATTTTTCCCAAAAGGAAATTTAATCATGTAATTTAAATTTTGATTGATATCCTCTGCAATGATGATTTCTCTTATTTCAATTAGACGAGCATAATAATTTCATAATACGTAATGGCATTTAAATTAAGTACATGTTTTTACTTTCTAGGATAATCATATACTTTCTGAGAATAAATTCGATGCAGTTATGAGAAAAGGATGCGCTGTCAAAGTGAGTTTAGTTTATAGCAAACCTGTTTTTACGGTTGAGGCTTTTTCCCTGAGGATTACAAATAAATTCCTCGAGAGGATTTTCGCAAAGTTCAAATGGATCATTGACGTGGGATGAAGAAATAATTTGGACTCAACAAACTTTGAATTTATGAATTTCTGGTGAAGATTTAAAAAGAGGGACGACGGACCTGGATTTTATGAGACCACACAAAGGTAATATTTAAACAATAAGTTATTTGCTACATTATTATTAAAATATTATATGTTTACAGTTGCACGGGTTCGACGAAGGAGGATATTCAAGACTGACGTGAATTATTATATACAGTGTACACTAGAAGTCTATTTAAATTAAAAAATAAATATTTACTTTACAATAATAATTTTACCCTTGCTCTGCACCAAAGAAAATTTACGATGACAAAAGTTTAATTTTTTACATTTCTGCTTTTTAAAAATCATAATGAAAAAGCGAAACGAAGAAATATTTCTCGAAGTATTTTGAGAATACTATTTTATTAATATTTTTTATTAATAATAAGTACAAGACATACTAAAATGATGACTAAAAGTACAAGATTACTAAAATGACAGATGAATGATTGATTGTAAATTAAATTTTATTCTAAGATAAAGATTGGGTTGAAGAAGATGGTTTTATTGTTGAAGTAGGCTCACCAGTCGTATTTTCTTTTTCATCCTCTTTAGTCTGAAAATTGACGGCGTACTTATCAACAGCGTTTTGAACAAAAATTGTCGCTGCAGTAAGACTTTCGGGGGTAATATAATTTCGTGCTAATTCTGCCACTTGCTGCTTTACCTATAACAAAATTCTCTATTTAATTATTTGAATTCATAAGTTTATCTCATTTAATTCAAGTTATAAAAGTTCAACAATGGATCTTTCTATTATTCAATTCTAGGAAAATTTAACTAAATATTTACAATCAATTTTAATTGCAATATTCACAATATTCTAATTCAAAATATGTAATAAAAGTTTAAAGAATATATTACGATGAAACAAAATTTTTTGTTCGTACGGGCAACTATATCTTGATATATATGTGTGAACAAAATACAAATATATATGAACAAAATAAATCGCAATTAGCTAGTCTTTCAAAAAAATGATAAATTGCATATATGCAAGCACTCACTTGATTTTTGGTAAGTGCGAAAGCTGGGAAGGCGATAATACAAATTGGAGTAAAGGTGCAGATGGCTGTAGTGAACACAAATCCAACGATGAGAATCAGTAATAGGCTGAACAATAAGTGACGTCCTGATGCGTACAATAAAGCAAAACTGGTAATTGGAATCATTTTCGTCCAGGCTGATGACCAACTAGAAATTTGTTCACTTGGTGGTGTTGGTACCACATATCTTGAATCTGCATATTCAGGATAAGTTGGATAAAAATAGCGAGCTGGGAAAAATTGATCTTCCTGGCTGAAAACTCGAGCGTTTTGAGATACAACTACTTCACGTTTCTGTGATTCTTCAACAAAGGGATGAGGGATGTTGCCTCCAAAAACCGCAGTGCCGAGAGCCAGAGTTGCGAAAAAATATTTCATCGTGAAATAGTATTTCCTGGTTTAATAAAAAAACAAACGAACACTTTTTAAAGTGCATTTAAATAAAAATAAAGATACTGTTTTAAAAAAATGAGATCATCTTCCAAATTAGCATTAAATACAAACTATAATTTTGTCCAAAATTGAAAAAAAATAACAAAGTAGAAAATTTTAATTAAAATGATATATTCCTAATAATAGTCAATATAATAAAAAATTAACGTTAAGTTGTTTTAGAAAAATCCAATTATTTAAAACCAAATTTATGAAAAAAATAACGTACAGTTAATGGATTCATATAAATTTGTTTAATATTCTTATTCAGAAGATAAATTTAAAGCAAAATACTTATGCAATATGCATGTCAATTTTAAGAATGTTAGACAAATATTGAACTAATGTAATTTCTCCGATGGAATCATTGACTTAATAATATTTAACTAATAAAGTGAAAACTGTTTTAAATATTTAATTTAATAAAACTGAAACATACCTTCCTGAAGGGAAAAAATTTCAAATCTGTATTCAACCTGCTCCGCTCGCTTTTAAACTGGTACTGAAGCCTTCCGTTGGTCCTTTAAAAACTACTTGGAATTTTAGAGCCTTATATACAAAAGGCTGAGGCTTAGGTCCTTTTTACTTTAAAAGGAAACTTTCGAATGATCATTAGTCACAATTTTATCTGATGTTCCAAGCCTTGAGCTTAACAGAATTTTTCTGCGAAATTGGAGAGTTATTTTTTCTCAATTTTAAACAATTTTCTGATGTTTTTTGACAGCAGTATAGGATTTTTTTTATTTTACTTTAAACATAAATTTTTTTTTTAATAAAACTTCGTAAAAGCTCACAATATTCCATAGAAGACATTAATTACTATTGCTTATTAATGTTTCTTATGAAAGTGTAAAATTTTTTCGGGTAGTCATCAATATTGCTCTCCAGCTACCTCAGTACTGTTCCCCTTCCATTGTGCACATACCCCTCACGCGCCTCGATGCAAAATGAAAAGGTTTTAAATTCTATTCTTCTGAAAATAAATTCTTTTATTTATTTATTAAAACCAACTTTGTAGATTCAGCGTTACGTGAGAGTTAAAAATAAATTTTTATTATTTTTGGATATAAGATTATCCCTGTAGATTTACGAATAGTGCTAGTGCTCCTCTATGAACTGAAAATAAATGATATATTATTAGTTTTTTATTACGAAGTGTCTATTCGTTTTTGGACGAGTAGGCCAATTATATATTATGTAATGGCTACTCCTTTTGTTATTTAGAGTGTCTATTCGTACCACTATTAAAGGAAGAAAGGGAATTAGAACGAGACGAAGTCACCCTCTCTGTGTAGAGGGGGCGTGTTTTTTTATGATGAAACAAAGGAATAAAATGTATAAATGCAGGAAAAAGGTCAAAATTCAAAAAAGCTGGACGAGTAAACCCGTAGATTTTTCAAAATACCTGGAAATACATGATCGCAAGTGTCTGAAAATAAATTTCTTTCTTTCTTTCTTAAAATCACCCTTATTGTAAATTAATGACTGGTAGTTCTGTAGGAACTGAAAATAAATTATTATTTTTGACTCAGATTACCCCCGTAGACTTACCGGGATCTGAAAATAAATTTTATATTATTTGTTTTTTTTTATTAATGAGGATTAAAATGTTCAAAGTAAAATTTATTCCATTTTGAAATTTGTGTTTTGCGAGTTAAAACTGGAGATTCTACGGATTTTTGCGATTATAAACATCTCAAATTTTTCCTTAAAAAGTTAAAAGTTTAAATATTTTAAATATTTCAATTTATCGATTACTAAATAAGACTTATTTTAATTTGGCATATTTAGGAAAAATTTTAGATATTTGTAATCGTGAAGGTGCACTGATTCTGAAATTTTAACTCAAGTTTCTAATCGCCAAAATATTGACAAAGGGATTATCTTAGCAAGAACCCAACCACAAGCTGCATTGAGACACGTGAGGGGTATTGTTGTGTGCACACTAGAAGGGGAACAGTGCTCAGGTAGCTGGGGAGCAATTGATGATCGCCCATTCGCCCATTTTTTCAAAATGAATCGTAGACATTCGTTAAAAAATGTCTAGTCTACCTGAATGTGCTCTTCCATTAGGAGATACGATCTACAAAGTTTTAAGATCTTAAGATAAAATTTGTTTCCGCACAACAAGAATCGAGAAATTTAAAACTTCGGCAAGATGGTCCCATTAATTTTCCATAGACCTGTGCATCACTTTTTTATCAGTTTAGAGATGATTAAAATAGTCAACTTGATTCAATCAAAAAATTTAATTTACTGCTTAAATGTACAAATATTTAGCATTTTTTGTGAACAATAGATTACAGTATTAAAAACTGGATATATCAACAAATTAAATATTACTATATAGGTACAGTATACAAAATCATATTTTTCGATTCAAATATTATATCACAGTCATTTCCATTATAGTTACAGTTTATTTAAAAACAGTATGTGGACTTCCATATGAAAAGGGCCCTTATGCTGAATCAATCAGTACTATAATCATGTCCTGGGAGCAACTGCAAGTGGGTGTATTTTTTGTTTGAAGAAAAAAAATAACACGTGCGTTTATGGCGCTCAACAACTTCAAATGCGATTTTCTCGAAATAAGATTTTACTTTGAATTACAAACTTCAACAGTGTCACGGCCGGCCGTTTTTCAACCTGGAGGGTTCCTTTTGGGCTTAAAATGTCAGGAATTAACTCACGTACACGACTCTATACTTAACTCCATACCTGCCGTAAAAGGGCCCTTTTCATATTAGTCCAAGAGCTAACATTTTGGGTAAGGTGTTTTAACAAGGCTAAAATTTTGTAGGATTAATATTTTTATATTCCTGAAAAAGGAATGGAGAGTCATTCTGATCCGTGGAATAATATCTTTGCCGTAACAAAACAAGAAACAGGAAATTAAGAACTGAACTCAGCTCATAGATTTCACGGACCGGGCAGCCCGGCCCGTAAGATTTTTTATTGAAATAATGTAAAACAAACGTTTCTTTCTATTAACTATATGAAACTGTCTATATAAATTATAGTTTTAGAAAGGAATTTCATTTCTAAAAATACCTTTTACCCTTTGGCTTAAAATCTAATACATACACTGAAGCGTCGGTTTATTACACTTCGGCATACCGCTTCCAGGAATGTTGTTTTTAGGTGAGGGGTCCAAGGGGAAGAGAAAGCTGAGCTCGGAGCTCAGCGGAGTTGCGCAAGTACCATAGCAACAAAGTGCGCAGTAGTGGCGCAGTAGTCTACGCGGAGAATTCCATCGGTTCGCATCAGTTCATTTTCAGTGTTTTGGTTATGTGTTATGTATAATAATTCATAAATAATAACTAAATAAAACTTAACAGTAAAGTAACCGTTAAATTAAACTTACACTCGTCTCTGAATCGAGAACCAGGCTCGGGGGTAGACGGTTCTCGATTCAAAGCTTTCGAGCGAGCAGTGGTTCTCAATTCAGGGGCTTTCGATTCAGCGACGAGTGTATATTTAAAAAATATTTTTCACTCGTGACAAAAATCAAACAGAAATAGTTCATACGGCCCTGACTTGTATACGTTCGAGAGACCTCGATTTACCCGAAGGCCATTCAGGAGATCCCCGAAACCCGCAATAAAATGTATTTAAACTTTATTTACACACAAACTGTTGAAAACATTGCATTATAATAGATGTTATTTATTTATTTTTCAGTTTTTTAACAAAAAAATTAATTAACTACTATATTACTTTTTTTAAAAATTTTATCCAGTCCAAGTATTCAGAAAAAAATGCCGCAGCCTGAGTTCAAACCGGGAACTTCCTCGATTTTTTGAAAATTGTAATTATTCTGAAGTAATTTAAAAATATTTATATTGCGATATCAATTTCGTATTATTTTTTATTTTCGTTAAGCACGCTTAACTTGGACAATGTAAACTGGCTCATTGATACCTCTGACAGTTTATCAGAATCCAAGTAAATTAAGCAAAATAAAAAGGAATGAAATCATTTATATTTATGATTAACTATCAAATAAAATTTAATTTAGAAACTTAGTTCATGTTTGCAATTTTAATTTTCGGGAAAGACTTTTAAATTCCTTCAGAATAATTATAATTTTAAGAACTCGAGAAAGTAATATAGTAGTTTAATTAATTATTTTGTTAGAAAACTGAAAAATAAATAAACAACAACTATTTTAATGCTATATATTCAACAGTTTGTGTGTAAATAAAGTTTAAATATTGGATTTTAAGCTAAAGTGTAAAAGGCATTTTTAGGAATGAAATTCCTTTCTAAAACTGTAATTTATATAAACAGTTTCATATACATAGTTAATAGAAAAAGATGTCCGTTTTACATTATTTAAATTAAAAATCTCACGAACCGGACTGCCCGGCCCGTGAAATATATGAGCTGAGTTCAGTTCTTAATTTCCTGTCTTTGTTTTGTTGCGGATCAAAATGAACTCAGCTCACAGAACTCATGAGCGGATTGTGCTTTACTTTTTCGGCCCGTGCAGGACCGAAAGTTTTGACCGGCGCTCAAAACCGGCGCCGGTCAGCCAGACTCTCCATTCCTTTGTCACATATGAAAATATTAATCTTACAAAATTTCAGCCTTTGTTAAAACACCTTACCCAAAATGTTCACTAAATCTTGGGTTATATGGAAATCCACATATCCACTGCTCCTATTTGAAACAACGTAACTCATTTTTGCGCATTGCCAAACGGGCGTCTGTCCTGCTGTTAGGTGAAGATATCTTCACTCATCGGTCCCGCTTGCAGCGCCTGCCTTACGTCCGCCTGATAATGCGCAAAAATGAGTTACCTTGTTTCAAATAGGAGCAGTCGATATGATTTCACATCTACAATCACAGATATTTTTTTTTCCACATCTGCTTGTGCTAAATGAAGAAAAATCAACTCTTATTATTTTTGAGCAAAAAGGATTTTTCTTCAATTTGCCTGCGCATATTTTCAATTTCGTCTTCGCTGCTGCTATCGTTGTTTAAATTTTGAATCCGACCTTTCTTCCGCTTTCTTCTCTTGATCTGAAACACAGGAGAATTGCCTCGCTTACGTTTAGATTCTCTGCGAGATTCTTCAGATAAATGTAAATAAGTAATTTCCAGGTCGTCATCAGTTTCTTCGTCATGTTCTATTTCGTCTCCTTGAACGCAGAACGAATCCTGAAAGAATTTATTAAAGAATTAGTTAGTTAAGAATCTTATTTAAATTGGTATAAATTATTTTAGCAAAAACAAGAATCAACTTACGTATAAATAAGTATCGTTTAGTTGCGAATTGGGTTGCGAATAAACGTTTTCTTCAATGAGTGTGGGTTTCTTTATTAGAAAAGCTCCAGGTCTTTTAACTGGACTTTTAACTGAATGTAAATAGTGCGCCCGCATATCCGTATCTTCGTGAACATCTTGAGTGTAGCTAACAAAATCTTCGAGGTCTTCATCTTCGCCGGAAGTGCCTTCTGAAATATTACCTCCATCAATAGAAACATCTGCTTCGTTATCTAAAAACTCACAATTGTATCTGTTATTCTTTCTTTCTTTTCTTCTTGTCTGAAGATTTTTTGTCGAACTTGCATTAAAACTAATTTCATTTTGTTCCTTTCTTTTTTCAGCCTTCGAGTTTGAAGTGCTCTCTTCATTAACAGGAGCTGAGAATCCATTCAATTTATCATTTGATGTCGATGGAGCATTTATTTTTGTCCTCTTTAAAGAAAATATACCCGGAGCTCGTGTGACTGGTTTTTTAAAAGCGTCAAAATCATTATCATAATTATTTTCCTCTTTGGCAGAACTCTTATTTAAATTATTGAAACTGCTTATTTTATCACTGGTATCATTGCGAGCAGTAGAAGGTTTATCACCACTGAAAAGAGAAAATTTTTTTGCAGGTACTGAATTTTCCTTTCCACATGAAATCCAGCTTGTTTCGAATAATTCAATTTTATTCTCAGTTTTTGGATTTCCATCCTTTTTAAAATACCTCTGACTATCAACTTCACTTGTTGGAACTTCAAAATCACTCTCCCAATCGTAATCGTTGAACGCATTGAGAGCAAGATTAGAGTTTTCTTTTTCAGCAACGGATACGCTTTTGTTAGAATCCACTCTCATAATTTGATAGTCTTGAATTGGAAGTACTTCACCTTGAACAGGTTTTCTCAAAGCATTACTGGCTAGGGGGTCATTTGAATTGACAATCATTTTTTTGTTCCTAATCGGAACTTCATCAATGTCAAAATCGAATAAGTCGTCATCCGAGTCTGAAATTTGAAATCGCAGATATTTTTTCTGTGACTCTGCCTTTTGAATTTCACTCGTACTTGGCTTAATCTTAAGGCTTACTGGAATATCTTTGATTATTTGAATATCATCACTGTCTTGCTTGTTGACCAAACTACTATTACTGACTAATTTATTTGCATTGATTCGTCCGACTTCTTCAATAGCTTGCGTTATTGTTATACCACTGCAGTTTGATTTCAAAGAGGTGAAACTGGTATCTCTGGAGACATTTTGTTGTTTGGAAGGATTTTCTGCATTAACGGTAGTTTCTTTATTCTCTAATATCACAGATTTGCATGTATCTTGGACAGTGTCAGATTCAAAGCTCGAATCTTCTAAAAGTTTACTAAAATTAAACTCTTCGTCCTTTTCTTCTGCTGCCAAATTCTTCGCATGTGAAGATACCTCCTTGCCAAGATCCTGATTTGGTGATGCACCGATTTCTTCGATCTCGCTCTCATCCGTCGTGTCGTTTAACAAATCATCAAACTTTCCTGAAGTTTCGAATTTATTTGATTTCATTATAGCATCTTCCAAAAATTCTACTTCATCAGAACTCGATGAATCATAAATCAAATCTGCGAAGCTCCTTGCAATTGAAACCTCACCGATTTCGGAATTTCTGTCAGGAAATTCGTTTTCTTTTTCGAAGCAGTTAGAGTCGAAAACTTCTTCGTGGTTTGGAGAAATCGAAATGCTTTGATTTTTCATTTTCTGCGATGTTATCTCTATTTTCTGGAGTGAAGCGACGCAATCCAAAATACTCAAATCAGGAAGTGTGAAATTAACCAGAACCTCGAGGCCCTTAGGCGAATAAGATGCAACATATGTTGTGTCTATTTCAGTGTCCAAAATATGAAAACTGGTTCGAGAATTTCTCATGGCGAACAATGTCAAAAAATCCACATTTTCTTGATCTGAAAGTAGAAGCTTGACATTTTCGGGCTTTACAGCTTGTTGTGTTTGAGAAACGAAGAGAGGGTCGAGATCGAGATTTTTTTCTTCTGACTTCTTTGCTTTAAAGAAGCGATCCATCGACGATTGTCCTTCAGACTTGGCAACTAAATTAATATTTAATTAAATCTGTTAGTATTATGGTTTTATCATTTTCAGCCGAAAACATTTTGAAGTTTAAATAATAATATTAATACTATCTTACCAGCTTCACGCTCAACTGTCTTTAAAGCTGTGTTTTGCTTTTTCCTTCTTTCAATCTCTTTTTTCTTTCTCGCACCTTTTACTTGAGGAGTCTTTGGCTGCACTTTAATATGCATTTTGCGACACTCTGGCTTTAATCCATTTGGTACCATTCGTGGGCTGTCCTCATATAGAGCAGAAACGATGTCACTGGATTGTAAGACTTTGCTATTCAGACTATCTTTTCTTGACATTGTAGCCTTAAGAGACTGCAAGCAAAAAGGAAAATCTACTTTTAGAAATTGTTTCTTTTATTTAGATTTGAAGATATGAACAAAAGAATTACCTGATGTTCTTTTCCGTCAGTTACTAAAGCAATAATATGTCCATCACGCTGGCGTCCAGTGCGTCCCATTCTTTGAACCAGTCTTATTGGAGAACTCTGAGATATATCGAAGCAAATGATTAAATCTACTTCTCCGACATCCAACCCTTCCTCGCCTAATAAGAAAATGTAATTTTAGATTTGCGTGTAATTTGACCCCATTTAAAAAAAAATACAATTATTGTTAACTATTTTGACAAGTTATTGAATACCAACCTACTGATGTTGAGATTAGAACATTGACCTTATTACTTCTGAAGTTTTCTAAAGCTCGTACCTGCTGTTTTTGCTTTTGACCAGCTTGACCAACAAACATTTGCGGACGTATTAGTGGTCTAGACTGCAAAAGCAAAACGTGCACCTCATTCACAATGTCTCGATACTGAAAATTTTAAAACACAATTAAGTAGATTTAAGTTTTAAGTATAGTTCAAAAATAAAGGATAAATTAAAGGTCAAGAATTACCTCTACAAACACGATTGCTCTTGTATCCTGATTTTTATCGCGAAACGATTTGAAGTGCCTTTCGAGCACTTCCTTTAGTTTGTAGAATTTATTGTGCCCAAAGATAAGATCGTTAGGGACCTGCAACATTATGTGGTTTTACTAACTACTCCAATTCTGTAATTATTATTTATATGTAAGTATTGATCAATTAAAATAATATAACATATTAATTGTCATATTATTTAAACATACATCTGGCACACTTCCATCTGGTAAAGGTTCTATAACCGGAAACGGACCGAGATAGTTTTTGATATCTTCCAGCAAATCGTGTAAGTTAATTTCATGCTTCATCCAAAATTTGTCTGAATGATCTATTAAAAAAAAATTAATGAAGTTTAAATTCGTTTAAAAAAAATGTTTTCATAATTTTCGACTTACTTTCGTAGAAGTGAAGAAACGCTCGAAGACCGTGTCTAATCATCAACTCATATGCATGGTACATTGTTAGTAAAATGTTCAAAGTTTTCATTATTTGCCCGTAATTTCCTGATTTATTGGGTCTTGATTGAAACTCTCTTGTTAGAAGAAATATCTGTTTAAAAAAAGACATCATTTGTTATCATAATCAATGTTTCTTTTTTTTTTTAATATAGAAAAATGATAGGTACCCTTCCTTTGCTAATATTGCCAGTGTCTCCTCGAAGGACTTGCAACCGCACAAGTATTCTGACATGTGGATCCATTACTGCTACGTATCGTTCTTTAAATCTTGCTAATTTATCACTCAAACGAACCAGGATGATATCCATTTTTCGCTCATTAATGTAAGGAGCAATATCTGCAGACATATCGTCTCTCAATTCCAAATTCGAAATGTGAAGATTGCTAATGACCTTTAAAAAATCATTAAATATAAATAATCTGTATAAATAATAATTGTAAAAGAGATATAAACGAAATCAATCTGCACTTACGATCAAACAAAATCAAAACTTTACTAAACTGAAGACTTGAAGTCTAATAAAATAGTAAAAGCAATAATATAGGTATTATAGGAAACATATTTTAAAATATAGAAGTACCTCGTGCACTTTACTTATTTTATCTCCAGGTGTAGCAGAAAGAGCCAAAACTCGAAAATAATTATTCTGCGCACTCAACAAACGGATACTCTAAAACATGGACAAAAAACAAACAAAATTAAATTGTTTAATGATACAAAGTTAACAGGAAAATATTAAGTTCTAGATTTAAATTGTTTATAAAAATATCTACCTCACAGTAAGAGTGTTTGCCTAAGGCTTTATGTGCTTCGTCAATTACTATACACTTAACTAAATTGATTGGGAAAATATTCTTTTCCAAATCTTTATGAAACGTTTGGGGGGTAGCAAAAATAACTCTTTTGTGGGTCCATGCTATTTCGCGATGTTTTTGATTAGTTGCTCCTGAAAGTAAGAAGTATTATATTGAAACTAATATTATTAGTTTTTAATTAATCTTTGACAGATTAATGATATTCTATTTTAATCTCAGAGATACCGTAGAATCCCTAACTTCGGACACTGTCCCTTACTTTGGACATCTATTTCTCTTTGTTTCTAGATAACTGAATAGTATAAAAGTAAAATAAATTAAAAGCTAAAAGCCTGAAGTCACCTCAAAATATTATTATTATTAATTATATAAATATTATTTCTTATCCCTTTTTTCCGAGATTTTGATTAGAGTATAAATTACCTGTGAGTTCGATAGTTTCTTCACTAGGAATTCCCATTATCTCATGACATGCATGTATCTGTTGTGCCACCAGAGGTTTTGTAGGTGCTAGAAATATAACTTTCCCTTTAGGATACCATCGCCAAAAATTGTACATTACTACTGCCGCTATAAAAGTTTTTCCCAAACCTAAATAGACAAACATGTATTCAAAATTAAAATACACTTAAACTGTCGAGTGTATTGCAGATTTTTTAGTAAATTCATATTTTAGAATAGAGTAGAATTCAAACATAAATTCTTACCAGTTGGCAAGCAAACTAAAGTGTTGCGATAAAGCGCATTCTTAACAATGTTAAATTGGTATTCTCTTATGGGATAATTTTCAGGATAAATCCAAACGTTGCCAGAAGACAAGTCAAAACCTAGGGTACCAGACTCTTCAGAAAAGAGGGGACGTTGGGATATGTCATCCATCTCGAATAATTCTAGAAAATAAATAATATACTCATTTACTGGCTTAATTAAATATTTTTCAGTTTCATTTAGTTCTTTTTTAATATAAAGAGAAATACTAATTAATAAATAATTGTGAAATTATATTAAGGACCATTAAAGTTTTAGAAAATCCTAATAAATAAAATAAAATTATATTTCTTTAATTTTAAATAACTAGTATATTCATTACAGAGCAGTAATTTGTTAGATATAACTAAACAAGAAATACAAAAAGGAAATACAAAAACACATTTTGTTTTTGCTCACTCTAATATTTACAGTTGAAATCTAATAATAAATTCTAATAAATTATATTTAGCACTGAAGTTAAAATGATTGAAAAATAAACTTACTTTTGGTCCTTTTGGTGTTTTGTTTTATAGGTTATCCCATCCTAATATTATATATTATATATATTTATACATGCACTTTCTTGGTAGTCAGGAACTTATTTTTAATTTCATTTGTATTTATATACATATTTAATCTGAAGCATTCTCTGCAATAAAGTTTCTGAAATAAATTGTTCGTAGGGGATAATGATTACTCGATAAACGCGATAACCGCGATAACCGAATTCATAACATGATTGATGTTACTGCACACACACATACACATACGTGCCATGCGCAAAAATATTGATGTATATGAGGAAAGTGGAAAAAATTCTTATGGGTGCTATTAAGTTATTACGTTATTGAAAAGTATGTAATTTTGCATGCAGTAATGCACCCTGACTTGTACAAAGAATTTGCCATGTGAAAAAACAGTCTGTGTTATAAGTGCGAGGAGAGTTTAAGTTATAAAACGTTATGATACGTGATGCAGAAAGTCCTGAAGGGGTATGGGTCTAAAATAAAGTTTACTGACAGGAAATACTACTTCGTAGAGAATGGCTCCTCCACCAGTAGTTACAGGGATATCACCCAAGGAAGGTCCTCCAGGAACACGCATCACCGTACGAGGAGAATTCCTGGGAAATAAGAACCAGGACCTTATAGGTTAGAATCCCAACTGCATTAGAAATTAGAAACTTGTTTTTAAAAATAAAAGATGTTTTTAACACATCATCAAAAATTTTATATGATTTCTACCAATTCTACGTCCTAAATATATTCAAATGAAATTGATTTTTAATTTATTTTTTAATTTTATAGGTTAGGTAAGTTAGTTTCGAAATCTTGCAGTTTTATTCATTTACGTATCAATTTGCATATAATCCCCTAAATTCACTTCAAAAACAATTCTGAGATGCTAATAAATTATTTTTATTAGATTTTCATCAATTTGTTTACTTTATTCATAATTATTTTACAACATTTAAGGCTTGACAATTTGTGGTTGCGATTGTCTTCTCTCGGCTGAATGGAAATCTCCAAACAAGATAATAGCAAGATCAGGCCCTTGCAAAGGGCGAGGAGATATAATAGTAACGACTCGAAGTGGAGGTCAAGGTACATCGACAGTGCAGTTTCGTGGATACCACGAGACTATCGGGCCTATGAAAGAATCTGCAGTTTGGGTCGAGGAAGCTCCTGTTCAGAGTTTCGTTTGGGGAAGACGAGCACTCTCTCCAACAAACTATCAACAGGAAGACCCACTTGGTCTTAGTGTTGAAGGAAATGAGTATGTACTTTTCGTGCACTATTTTCTAAAATTTAAGATAAGAGTATGAATAAAAGAAATTAAATTAGCGATAATTGAATTGTAGCAAAAAGTTTCCTGAGGATGAACTTATCGAACTTTTCGGAGACAGAACTGGTGAGCTAACTAGCGAAAAATTTCATCCTGGTTGGTTTCTTCTACAGTATCATCATGCAACAACTTTAGATGACCTTAAAGCTGGTTTAGCGTATTTAAGACGGAAAGTCCATTCACAAAAAGAAGGGCAATTGTCATTTTTAAAGGTATAATTAATTATCATACCTTATAAAAAATTCTTTCAAAATATTCATTTCAGGAATATTTCTTCTGAAATGGTGAATTCTAAAATCGCACACTAGTATTTAATTTTTTCTAGGCAAATGTTCGTTCTGTGATGGAGCAACTGGACACGATCATGTTCCTCAAGGAACAGTTTGAAGCAGACGTGAAAAAATACGGAGAAAATCCAATGGAGAAATTAGAAGGCGCTATAAAAGAGTCGATGGCAGAGGCGAATAAACTTTTCGATGATGTTCTCGCTCGGAGAGATAGAGCAGACGCCACTCGCAATGCTTTGGCTTTAATGCAACGATACCGGTTTCTTTTTTGTATGCCAGTCAATATCGAAAAGAATATAAAACAGGGCAACTACGACCTCGTGATTAACGATTATGCGAGAGTAAAAAATCTCTTTAAAAATACAGAAGTCGAAGTCTTTAAAAAAGTATTAGCTGAAGTAGAAAATAGGATAGAAACATTGAGGGCGGTATTGAGAAAGAAGCTTGACGAAGTGCCCTTTACTCTAGAAGAGCAGAAGAAGATTATTAGAAATCTTGTTAGTCTCGAGGCTGAGGGAGATCCTGCTTGGGATGCAATAGGTTATATAATAATTGCTTATCAATTCTGTAATTATTAAAAACTTATTGTAATTAAAAGTTAAGTTGAATGATCTTTACAGTTTCGCATGCATCATACTTGGAGAAAAGTATAACATTATGCATCCAGGAATGTCTCGAGGCTGAAAGTGCAAGTGGTGATGAATTCAACAGACATTCGAGATCCAGCGCAACGACACCAATGTCCATGAAGCAATTCAGGGCGAATCGAAACGACAAAAACAGTATCTCCTTGAGAGTTCAGTGTATCGAGGCTATTTGTGACATTATTACGGAACAACTTCCTGATCTTTGGCGTTTGGGACAGAGTTATTTCACAGGGCAGCTTCATGTTAGTGTTAACACTGAAAAACAGGGACCTTTCAAGGTAAATGCAAAAGAACATTTTAATAAATAAAAAATGGATTTAGTCAAGCCATCACTGATCCTAAAATTGTGTTTTTCCAGAATCTGGTCTTGTCTAGTATTCAACACGCGGTGAATGCAATGAAAAGTGCGTGCAGTTCTAAAGTTGATGCTCCTTGGCTTTTGCACAGTCTTAGATGCATAAGACAAATGTACGCATCGCTCATTCATTTAGATCTGCCAAGCGATGCTCTCGATATTTTTGGAAACTTCATTTTTGATTTAAGGTATAGAATACATATACCTGTACAAGTAAATAGTACCTAAGAATTTATTTAGAGATTAGAATTAGAATTTAACTTTAGGAAATTTGTTATTTTTAGGATACAATGTTTAGCAGTCCTTTTTAAGCAAACAGCGGAAAATATTCTAGTCTTACAGCGTAAAGAAAATTGGCAAATAGAATATTTAAATGAAGATGGCGGAATTACAAAACTGGTACGGCATTGTTCAGTTTTGAAAAAAAATAAGCTGGTTTGAATATAAAGAAAGAGAATTACATAATTCGTTAAATGCTATTTGGTTTTAATTACAACAGCCGGCTTTTTTTGAACAAATGGTGATGGATGCTTCAAAACTGGCACGAGAAACTGCAGTCGCTTGCGGTCCAAGAGAAGCGCCTCTCTTAGCCAATCCATCTCAGCAGGTTTTGTATCACAATGTGATAAAATCTCTCTTTACATCTTTTGCTCGTTGTCTTCGACAATTGGCGTTTAGTGGAAGTGAAGAAGCACTCGATGATGAAGTTTCGTCTGTTTCACAACTTGTCAGCTCACCTGCAAATTACAGAACAAGAGACAATAAACAACAAGGTCCCGTAAGTTAACAGTGGTTCCTTTTTCAATGATCAATGAAACTTTTTTACTTAAGGAATACTACTTTTTTAGATACTAAGTTATTCTGGTTTCAGACCTGGGAGCAGTGCCTGCTTATATCTCTCAGTAATATTCGATACACGCTGAACACAGTGCTGCCTCGCATTCAGGAAAACTTGAAAACTCAAGGGTATCCAGATTTGTCAACAGCTGCAGGTTGGAATTCGGATTGGACTCAATTGGACACTCTGGACTCTGCAGTTCTAGAAGCTTATTTGGAACGTCGGTGTGATCCACTTGTTGGGACGATAGAGCCAAGCATGTATTTAGGGAATCTGGAATGGGATTCTGACTTGGAACCAACGCATGTCCGCCCTTACGCCCAGGAAGCGCTTGCCAATTTAATTGCAGTTCATGCAGAGGTAAGAATTTTACCTATTATTTACACACCTTGTTATTACTGATCTTATTTTGTGAATTTAAATATTCGTAATATTACCTAGGTTCGTCGAGTCTCTCCAGGATTATTAAAAAGGGTATTGTCGCACATAGTGGAAACGATTGCTGAAGAACTGAATCGATTGATGTCTTGTGTAACGCGTTTTAGTCCATCGGGTATTATTCAGGCTCGTACAGACATTTGCATGCTGACAAAAGCTCTGGAACCTTACATAACTCCACGAGCAAAGTAAGCATAATTATTTCCAATTTTAAGAAGTGAAAATTGTACCTTGATTATCGTTAAAGTTAGTAATATCTTAATTATTCCGCATAATAAAAAGAATAATATTTACTTCAACAGGGTTTTCTTAGAAGAAGCACTAGATGCAATACCGGAACCTACAGACGAAGATTTGTTGCGAATCAAATCGCTGCTTTCTAAAATTGCGACGTCAATGAAGCTTCAACTTGGATGTCTCGCAGGTCACACAATTATAAAATCAACTTCAAAAGAAAAAGTCGCAAACTCGCTGACAACAGTTTTGTGAGCATAATAATTTAATTTAATTTTTAATTTAATCCCATTACAGGTCAGGGGATTCTAATAAGTGAGGGAAAACCTTGGAAAGAGTCAGGGCATTTTTTTATTCACCAAATTACAATTATAACTCAATTGTTATAATTATAATATTATAAAATTATAATATTATGTAATTATAATTATAACGGCAGTTAATGGTCAGGGAAAGGTAAAATTGGTCAGAGAAAAGTCAAGGAATTTTGAAATTGGTATTTTGTAGCAACCCTGCATTAAAATTTGTACTTTTGGGTCGTTGCCAAAAAGTTGTGAAATTTGGCCTATCGATTTTTTGAAAAAAAAACTCAGAACTAGCTAAAGTATTTTTCCCCCATTAATTGTGATCTAAAATAAAACGAAAATAGCCATCTAAGAGATCGAGAATCATTTTGGTAGCGGAGATAAATAATTTATATGTTAGGAAGATTACCGAGTGGAGATTCAATAAACGCAGAAAAATAAATTTCAAAATTATTTTTAAAATATGTAGAGTGGAGATAAAATTTTTTAAAAATATTGTAAAAGTTTCTTTTTTCGCACTTTATTTGACTGTGCCTTCAGATTTTCGATTATATTTTTATTTAATTAACACTTTTTAAAAATGGGTTACCGAGTGGACATTGTTATAAATTGTACGGTACGTAATTTGCAGACATTTTTGAAGTTGCGAACAATAAAAATGTTTCTGTTTATACGAGCACTTGCGTAGGACTAAAATGAATGAGTTTTTGACTTTTTTTAGATTTTTTAAAGTGATTTTTTCCAAATTCTAACCTAAAATATGAGGGTTACCAAATGGGCATGAAACTTCAGGGACAAACTTCTAAACATTTATAAACATCAGGGTGTCTAGCGGACCGGAAAATCGTGAAAAACCGGGAATTTTATTTTACCAGGAAAAACCCGGGAATTTTATTTTACCGGAGAAAAACCGGGAAAAACCCGCGAATTTTATTTATGATCGAGATTATACTTATATTTTATTTTTTTATTTTGCAGATTTCAATAGCATTCAAGCAACTATTTGTGATTCTGGTAAAAAATATTTATTTTACGTGTTACGAAAGTTTTAAAATATGTATTTTCGATTAATATTTATCTTTTCAGTATGTG
>JBAGKK010353513.1:2217-19056 GCA_037177015.1 Euceroptres primus
CCCCCCCCCCCCCCCCCCCCCCCCCCCCCCCCCCCCCCCCCCCCCCCCCCCCCCCCCCCCCCCCCTCAACACACCCTCCACTACCTCGCTTTATTTCACTGCCCCTCGTCGGGCAGGGGTAAAAATGAAAGGGGTAAAAATATAATCCTTTTATATTATATTTTTTATATTATATTATATTATATTATATTATATTATATTATATTTATATTATATTATATTTATATTATATTTTTTATAAAAATATTATCCTTTTAACTTGGTCCTGAAAAAGACCATTTGGAGTTGTGTGATACGTGAGTCTAACCCATGGTTCCGAAAGTTAAATTTCGAAGAGGTTTGTAGTTCGTGTTGCTTTCGATCTGTGGCCGATAGAGTACTGCTTTCTTCTAGCGGCGTGAGGAAACGACAAAAGGAACTTCTGAAAAGTAAAATGATTCTCGGCGCAGGGAGGCGAAAGAAATTAAGACGTGGTATACGTGACAAATACAATGTAATTTATTTAGAGCGCGGTTGGGTGATGGGAACGGGTTGACAAAGGTGGTTTCTGATCCTAGTGCGCATTAGACAGGTAAGGCTCACGAGCAAGCGACTCACTGTCTTGATGGCTAAAGTAGTTCGTTCGTGCTACGATTGTTCGTGCGAGACAAAAAACAAGTGGCGCGCGCAGCAATCAGAGCAACGTATGTTAGACTGGCAAGGCTCGCAAGCAGTCGGTTGCAACTAAAATGTGCGGTCTTACCAACTTTGTTCGAACATTCGGACCAGTGTCGGGAAATTAACAATAATTAATTTGAAAACATTAAAGTAATTAAGATGTGGTTAATTAGCACACGCCAAGTTCATAACGTCGTGTCTATTTCCATTGATCTTATAGGCCATTTTAAATTATTGAATTTTGAGGTCAGAAAGATAAGGGGAGGACATCCTTAATATTTTGAACCGCTAACAGATAATTTAAGACTAAGTCTAAGACTAAGGTCGAACGGTTGAAAAAGATTATTTTTTCATTTTTGGTAGCTGCATTTTAATAAAAGCTTGATTAAAATTTTTTGATTTTATTTTGATTTCATTATTCCATTGTAAAGTAAATACAATTTTAAGTACTTATTGTTCACCTAACTTTTTATTAATGTTAAAATCTGATCTCAAACTTATTGTCTGTTGTGATTCAATTTTTTTCAGCTTTTCAGATAGTCAAAATTTAAATTCAGGTGTTTTTCTAAATTTAAAGAATAAGAATCAATATTGCTTAGAGATTTTGGTTCTGTAATTTCCGTTTGATCTTGCTTTAAGTAAACGACTAGAATATAACTTTTTTGTTGCTAAAACTATATAAACAATTATAATTGTCCTATTTTAACAAATACAATTAAATATGTATCATTGTCAAGAACATATGTAGCAATGAAAGTGATTAAAGAAAATCTGAACCTGAAAAAACAACCAATTTAAAAATATTGGCAAAAACATTTTTTATAACAATAGCTAGTTATTGTTAGTTTC
Organism: Euceroptres primus; assembly: GCA_037177015.1. NCBI lineage: Eukaryota > Metazoa > Arthropoda > Insecta > Hymenoptera > Figitidae > Euceroptres > Euceroptres primus. The sequence continues at coordinate 3,724 of JBAGKK010353513.1, forward strand.
TTCGAAGTTTTGCGACTAAAAACCACTCGCGCAATATTTAAAACAATTTTAGAAAAAAAATGTTATAACACATTACGATTTTTGGTAACTTGTTTAAAACAATGATGTGGATTACTCAACAAATTATTTGCATTCTTCTAGTCCCCCTGGATTGATCTAAAGCAGTTAAAAATATAGAGGAGAGCATCAGCTCTTGAAACGTTGACGAGTTTTTTTTACTTTATAATAAATGAATTCGTCCACATCTGGGTCTTTTCAATTGTCTTAAGTATGTCATTTTACATCCCACCTATACTTTAAATATCATATATTATTACGCATAACATAAATTTGAAACATCTATTAATTACATTTACTAGTTTGACATAATTTTGTGTATGAACTTTTTAATCTTTCGTCAAATTCTAAGTTCGGCTCTATTTTATATTGTTTTAATTTTAAAAACATATTGTTAATATAAACAATGACCAAACATAGACGTGAAAATCAGTCCTGAAGAGAAGAGCATCAGCTCTTGAAAAGTTGGAGTTTTTTTTTTACTTTATAATAAATGAGTCTGCCCACATTTGGGTCTCTTCAATTGTCTGAAGTATATCATCTTACATCCTACCTACACTATAAATATCATATATTATTTACTCAGACGCAGAACATCGCTTTGGAACATCAATTAATTACATTTACTAGTTTGACATAATTTTCTGTATAAACTTTTTAATCTTACGTCAAATTGTCAGTTCTTCTCTATTTTATATTTTTTAAATTCAAACAACATATTGTTACGTCCTAATTAGGAAAAAACAAAGTCAATTTTTGTATTTAAAATGAAATGCTCTTCTCATTCATTTATGGAACGGAAGGTTCCGAACTAAGGGAACAGGTAAAAAGCTAAGAGATCCCAGATAACAAAATGCGCGCACAGTGCGAGCGGTACCGATCGCACGCGTGCAGATTATCCTGCACGCGTGCGTTCACCGCGCCACGCAGATGCGTCATCATATGCGACGCATATCGCTCGCACGTCGTGAAGGTCGTACGCGTGACGGTGAAAAGCGAGCTTTAAGTGTCTCGTAAAATTTAAAATTATTTTCAACACATTAATCATATAAGAAATAAAAAATACATAATGTATTTAAAAACATTATATTCAAAGTTGAAAAAACCATTTACATATAAATTTACATATAAACGATAGATATTAAAGGTGTGCAGTCGTTTATTTGAAATTTTAATACAAATTTAGACACGCTTGGAACATTGGATTTTTCGAAATAGAAAAAATTTAACTGTACATCAAACCGGCTTGATTTTCTTGGATTATTACAATTTTTAAAATCAAACAACTTCTTTTTTTTGGTTCAAAAATGGATCCCTACACGCACCCTGTGCGTCGCATGACGTGCGGGTAACGTGCCTCCCACGATTGTTATCTGGGATCGGTGATTCACTTTTTTTAATTGCAAAAAACATTGAATTTATTTTCCATTACATTTGTTTATGTGTAAAAGGTGGTGTAATCTAAAAGTGTGAAGTGTATTAAGTATTTAATCAACACAAGCAAGGAATCCGAAATCTTTGAAATGGAATTTTTGATTTTATTTGGACTACTTCAAGAATTTATGACATCGAACTGGAAATGACGATCCGGAGAAACCTTTGCTTATCCCTCAGTTTATTCCTGGAGAAAAAACATAACTTTTAGGGAAGGCAGATAATTAAAATGAAGGTGTTTGCTCAACTAGATTTCTACTAACCGGTCGTCAGGAATGAACGTGTTGATTCAGGGCCTGAAATTGGCAGGCAGAAACGTGCGTCTACGGCGGAGTGGGGAGAACCAGGTGTATGATCTCAAAACTAGCAGGCAGGAATCTGCGTTGGTGGCAGCAACAGGAGACCCGGTGAATGACCTCAGGAAAACGTACGAATGCGGTTGCACAGCTGAAGATTTCCAGGGTACTCACAGCTGGACCGCACCCAGCAGAGAGAAATTGACGGTAGCAAGTAGTGATGACAGCGGCACGACAAAGAGTGACCTATGCACCTTTGTTGTGTTCTTTTATATCATGGGGGTGGTTGGGAGAGAAGGTCCACCTGACAGAGGGTGTCCTTTTCTTGTTCCCTTATTTGAGTGGTCGAAATTAATTTCAACCGACAAACCTTTGATGTAGCGAGCACTTGTTTTACAACCTGATCGTAAAAGAAGAAACCTCGCTTTCGATGTTTTTCATTCCTTTGATCCGAAGGGTTTTATTGCCTTTTTATGTGACAAGTAGGCTAAGCCTTAGGGATGATTCTCGGAATTTGTTAACATAAGGAGTTTTTATCGCTTTCCGTATTTCAGTTCTAATTTTAATTTACCTCACTTGACCTTTATGAGAATTTATTTCCTTACTTGCGTTTATTACAATCTGTCCTGGGGACATGACACCTCCCTCCTTTAGATCGAATCATGGGGATGAAATCACCATGTTTGATTCTTTAAAGCAATTGTCAAGGAGATGCTTGATTCTAAAATACAATTATTTGTTTGTTATATCTGAGAGATTGAATCACAACTCATGCGATTCTACTAGAGAGAAAGCTAATTCTTGTATGGAATTCTAAATGACAATTATTACGACGTCTGGAATTTACTGTTATTAATGGGAAAAAATTTTAAAAGTTACCTTAACTCTGAATACACGAGTATAATGCAAACCTACTTTTCTTTGAACATACATCATATAATAGACTGTGTTATGACTAGTGATTTTACATCTTATAATATCGAGAAGCTAAGTTAAATCTAGGATGACGTTAACTTGAATTTTCACTAAATAATCTAATCTAATAATCTAATCTATTTGAGCGTACGTTTCCCAGAATTATTGTTAAGTCCATCAAGAGAATTTTATTAGTTCACCGACAAAGATGAGAATTCCATTCTGAACAACAAAGTAGATTTCATTAGTTCACCGACAAAGATTTAACAAATTTCAAAGAGACGTTCAAATTTTATTTCTTAAAAGTTTGTAAAAAAATTTGCTCTGTAATATGGAAAAAGCACCTGCAATTTCGTTACCAAAAAGGAACTACCAAATACTAGAAAATTTAAACCTTAGTTTTCCTTAAACGGTACATACAGTGGCACCTCCCTCCTCCGACTCGAATCGTGGGAGTGCAACCACCAGGATTCGATTTTATTGTGCGAAAAAATTATCGAGGGAGTCGCCAAAGCTCAAGTATATTTATGTTTACCTAGGATAGTCGAATATTCGGTTAAAACAGGATTACTAGTAGTGGTAACCAATATGCATGATAGAATATTTATTCCTAAGAAAACTGGAAATGTGGAAATAAATAACTGTTTCCTTTTTATTCTAATATGTAACATATTTTAGAATTAATCTGTGATGTATTTCATAATCTATATTTTATACAGTATGCATGCATATTGATTAAGTTTATAAGCGCTTACAGCATCTGGATTATATTAAGAGTATCCCCCTTTTTTATTATTTTTAAATTTTATTTTATTTTCTATTTTACTAAATTTTCTTGATTTTCTTTCATTATTAAAGACAATTCTATTATATTTGACACTTAATATGATCTAGCATATTGAACTATTTGTATAAGAATAAAAGAAAAGAGTTTATGGGCTTGTCTACGATTCGGGACATAGTTTCGATTGCCAATCGGTCCTGAACAATTGATCGCGATATGTCCACGAGAAAAACGTCTTTTACATGATCTCTCCCATTTGTAAAGGGTTTGTCGATCGCGGTCTTGAACTCCATTTGCTATAACTGGTGCTCTTTCTTGACTAAAAATATAATGATGAGGAAGGATTTGCCTCAATTTTGCTTGGCGCTTCAGTGCCTGACAATATATAGAGATTTGAGTCCCTGCTCACTGAGCATGTTGCTCTAAATACTGATACTTGTTTCTCTACGTTGTCAAAATGATACTCGGGTTTAGAAAACCCGTATTCCGTCGTCAAATTTTCCAATAGTGTGATCAGGCAATTTACTGGTTATTCCATTTTCCTTTATGTATTTTTCTAAAAAGAAGAAGGAGCAAAACGGATATAATATAATTTTATTGATTAGTTGAACCTCGTTTATATGGTTTTAATGATTTGAACAGAGTTTAATCTCTCTTTCTCGGCCTATAAAAATTTTTAACGGATTTCTAGTAAATTTATTTACGCATTGAGCACACGCGAATGCTCTACTTCTAGGGTATACTAATTGTTCTTTACAACTATGACATTTCAGACAGACGAAATCCATATCACCTATTGAGTACCAAAAATTTTTTCTTCTATAATTCATTCGTAGGATCATTAGTAATTTCTCACAACAGACCTTACATAATTTTACGTTTTCATTTCTGCTGACAAAAATTAAGGTGTGTTTTTCATAATTAATAATACAGGAAAAAGACATTAATTTTTCGTAGGCTTCTAGTAATTGTAAGAAAAAATCTTTATTATTAATCCTTGGCGCTATTGGTATAACTTCTCTAAGCTCGCATGAGAAAAGGGGTATAACAAGGAAGTTTTGGCAATAAACCTAGGTCCAGGTAGGAAGGAGTGAGAGAAGTTCATCATCCTCAGGATAGGTATTACGTGTTTTCATCCTTCAGTCCGTCAGTCAGTTTTCCGAATTTTTTGGAACCGGTTAGACCTCAGAAGGAAAAATGGAAGGAAAACGTCCCCATTCGCGACATACGGCATCCGATGAGTCTAACAATGAGGACGGTTTCCTCATGTCGGATCCCAAATTTTCTGTGTTGGTCAAGACTTTATTTGAATATGGTGAATTTGAGTTTTTATGCAGACTATGCGACAGTGTGCCGGTGATGACTGAAATTAAAGGTTCTAGTGATTCCTTCCCTTCTTCATCAGCAAATAATTCCTTAATTACGGGTTCATCGGACCCGTACATTTCACTCGAGGATTCCCATAGTGTTTCCGGATTGTTCAGTCCTTTTGTGCCTCTTCCATTATCTGGATTAAAAACGGATTCCTCCCTCAGTGTTTCTAACCCATTATCTCTGGGTTTGAACAATCCAATTTCAACTTCCGCTAACCCTTTGAACAGTAATTCAGAACATTCGGTTTCGCAAGGAGTAATAAATGAGTGTGAATCGAGTTAGAGTGAATACTCCAACGGTGCGCAGTACTTTCCACTCACCAGTCCTATTTCCTCGTCTTCTACTGGTTCCACATCAGTTTACTCATTTCTTCAAAAATTGAGTCCCAATCGGACATCTGCTAATTTGAGTCCAATTTCCTCAATTCCGAACCCAGATAGCGACATTTTGGAGTCACTCCTTAAAGAATCGGAAAGAGAGAACTCAGATATTACTTTGAGTTCTATTCTATCCTCAACGCGTGGTGTAATCTCGGTGATTGGACCAAAAATAGTAAGAAATGAGCTGTTATCTGGATCCTCGAGGATAACTCTGGAGGATCGGCACAGTCGGCTGGGAGACCGGAAATCTTGGCCAAAATTAAAAACATTGAACAATCTGGCTAAAAGTGCTTACTCGAGGGTTTTGAGGGTCGCTGATTACAAATTTTTAATCAAAAATATAAAAATCTAAAATGGTGAAGAAATTTTAGAAAAGTTGACAGATTGGGCTAAAAGTGCTTACTTAGGGGTCTTAGGGGTCGCTGATTACGATTCTTTTGTCAAAAATGGTGCATTCAAAATGGCGGCGAAAAGTGCGAAAAGTTGACGGACTAAGATAAAAATGCTCACTCGGGGGTTTTAGAGGTCGCTGATGACGAATTTTTGGTAAAAAATGTAAAATTACAAATGGAGGATCCAAAGTGGCGTCCAAAATTTAGAATAGTTAACGGATTGGGCTAGAAATGCTTACTCAGGAGTTTTCGTGATAGCTGATTGCGAATATTTGGTCAAAAATAAAAAATTTAAAATAATGGACCCGAAATGGCAGTAAGAATTTTGAAAAGTTGACGGATTAGGCTAAAAATATTAGATTCTATTTATTCTCATCGGGTCTCACTTATCGGGATGCTAGATTATAGTGAGTCCCCTCGCCTCTCACGTATGAAGGTGCTAGATTATAGTGAGTCACCTCGTCTCTCACTTATTGGGGTGTTAGATTAAGGTGCGTCCCCTCGTCTCTCACACATCTGGATAATACAGTTTACTATCACTCGACTCTTCACCTGAAACCTTTATGTCATCTAACTACTTTTGAGTCTTAGAAAGATCAAGCTCTTCATATTTCTCAGATAATTCTTCTTCAGTATCTGATTCAATTTCTAGATCTGGATGACTGAGATTAGTAACTTCTGGAACTGAAAGTAACTTTTGTACTACTTTCGGAAGGGCCAGGTGTTTCTTATTGCGTGCTCGAGAAGAAGCACTCATTGTAGATGCAATAGGATCTGTAGACTCCATTGATCTATTGAATAAATCTTCGAGATTATGCGATCGACTATTCTTTCTGGCATGATATTTTCTGAACTCTCTGTAATCTTTATTCTTACTCTCAGAAGCTTCTTCCTAGAGCATCCCTATAGGTAAGACACTATTTTTGATTATTTCTCCGCCATGAATCAATATCTTGTGCACGGTTGAAGGCATGGGATACCAATCATAGTGCAAGACATACAATTTTGCAGTGGAAGTGCAAAGATTTTCAAATTCAGTTGCATCGATAGGAAGTTGACATGATAAGGCAATCAAAATCGTTTGAAAATTCTGAACAAGCTCTTCATTCAAGCCAAGAGATGTAGCAAAAAGTTTGGGATTACCAAATGCCCTTCGAGCAGTACTTTCGTTATTCGTGTTGCCACTGCCTCCTGACTTTGGCTTATCGACACGCAATCCAAAATTTTTCCACATAACTTTTTGGATGTGTTTTTGTCATCAAAGCATAAACATGCAGAAAGAAATGCAAATCTGTGTTCGGGCATGACAGCTTTATACAAATTATAGCCAAATGTAGGGTTCCATAATTCATCTGTATTCGAGTGGTTATTTTTTTGAGCATCACCAAAATACAACAACCCTATAAAATCTTTCAATTCGGACAAATCAGTACGATGACGAAATGTTGCGCGTGGTAACGTCAGTAGTTTTCTATCAATTTCTTTATTAGTATGTAAAAAAATAGTTTCTAACATGTTTTAGTTGAACAGTAAAGGCCATGCCTCGAGTGGCGTTTGAACATTTTTGGCGGCGTCTTTTCTCGACGGTAAAAAAAAGGCAATGAGCGCCGTCCTCGTGATTCAGGAGCATTCTTGCACCATATGAAGTTGTTTATACCTCGCACAGTTGACACACGCCGTCCAAGACCATTTTCTGGCTGAGTGGCTGATGGTCAAGCTGTAGGCCCAACTTGCTCATTTGAGTCATCACTTTCTTCTTCTTCTCATCGTGCGTGCCCAGCATCGAAATCGGAATCACCCTCCGCGTCGAATTCGTCCGAAACTACATCTTCCACTTCTTCATTAACTTGCTCATCATCAGATGACTCTTCTTACAGCACTCTCAATGGTCTTTCGCGCAAACGATATCGAATTTCGTGAAAATCTTTTTCCGCTTCAGTCATGATTCAGAGTTTGCAATAGCAAGCGAAATCACATTGCTGTGCTCTTAGATGACTGTGTGAATCGATCTGAAAAAAGTATAATAATAAACAATAGTTCTTCCATATTCGTTCAAGGTCAAGGAAAGTTTTTCATCTTTCAATGTACAATAAATTCATCAAAATAGGAGCGCGAATCATCAAAAAGATAAATTTATTTCTAAATTATCGAGAATCGCATTGGAATGTTATTTACATATTATGACGCTAATTATATGCGACATTGTTCAATGCTTTTTTTATAAACAAACAATTCAAATTTACGCTTTTTCCCCTTTTTTTTATTTATCTGGAGTCACAAAATTAGCTGTTTTTGTAACAGAAAATTTCTAACCCTCTTTTTTTGGAAAGTGTCTAAAATGGATTTTTACCAAAAAAAAGTCTTCGTTAATTATACTAAAAAAGCGAGAAAAACAAAAAAAAAATCAAAATTCCATTGCCGGGCAGAAACACTAACGCCGTCGTCTGTGTGGGTCGTTCACGACCCAGATCAGTTTTCAATTCGTGTTCACTCGTAGACGAACAGCGCGACACTAATGCGTCATAGTCCATTCTCGCCTAATATGACGCAACTTTTTTTAGGGAGAGAGAATGACGTGCCACGCCTCTTTCTTTCCAATAAAATTCGACCTCGAAACATCGACTGGGTCACGAACGACCCACAAGGACGGCGGAGGGATAGTTATTGCAAGGTTTATTTCGGCCTTACGGTCAAATAATTTAATTAATAGAACAAAATAAAGTATGTTATAACATATTTATTTTATTAAAGTTCTTCTACGTTTTGACCACATTGCGGGTCTTTTTCAAGAGTCAAAATTTTAAATTTATAAATAAAAATAAATACTGTATTAAATAATATAAATGTCTATAATTTCGTACGCAAAGAATAACGAAGTATATTTTTTTTCTTTTACAAGCAAATAATTTTTTGGTACATACCTTTGTCAAAACAGCATGTTAATGTTCTAAAATTTTACATGATAAAAAATGGTTCCATAAAAATCCATAAATTATCATTAATAGCTAATAAATATATTCTAACTACATATATGTATTTTTTCCTCTCTTCTTTTTTTATTTTCTAAAATTATTACCTTCATAATTTATTGTTATCTTTAGTGAATATAGTTCACATTTAATATTTCGCGATTCCGAATTAGTTACATAAAAAAAATAAATTAGTTCAAGCTTCTTCGATAATAGTTTTCGGTCCTGTGACTGGATTAACATGTGATGGATGAACATCTCAGGTGGTTTTATAAGCGGACGCAAAGTACGCCGGCTGATAGGATTTTCCTGATCTAAGGTTGTTAAGTCAAATTCTGTTTTCCAGTAAGAAAACTTATCCTGATTAAGAAAATTTCTCCTATTCCCTAAAAGAATGATTAGAATTAAGACAATCATTATAAATATCATCAATATTGAGAAATATAGTTAATTATTATTGGTGCGTATGCAGAAATATTTTGATTAAAAGAGGATAAAACTCCTTTGAGAAGAGACTGTGGAAAGGATTGATTTTAGATTTCCAAAGTACATTTGGTTTTGATTTGTAGAATTCCTGTATTCCTGTACCTGTTATTTCGAACGATGATTTAATACCTGAGCTACAGTAAAAATAAATTATCCTAGCGGGCTGCAAGCTGTACAACCAGCCATTATTTTGATTTAAAAGAATCTGTTGGGGTTTTCCGTCGAAGGTGATTTGGAATTTACAATTAGTAGGAGTACCATGGACTAGGGGTGTACTTTCACATACTGGATTTTTGTTTGAATTAAATAGTGTGACTTGGGGTTTACAAGTTCGGCCAATTTTTTGAATTGAACATGAATTTAGCCATTGAACATCAAATTTGAAATATGTGTAGTTATCATCTGATATTCCTATATAATTGGACTCAAACTGAATATATATATTGTGGGTTTGAATTTTCCATTGAAGTTTCTGATCCCCGAAATAGGGTGAAGCTTAAAAAGCTGAAAGTTGGTTTTGAATATCAGTGGGACTTCGAATAGGAATAGTAATTGTTCATTAAAGAAATGTACACTGATTTCTGATATTTTGCATAGATATGAAAATGCGAAATCTTTTGGAAGGTATATTTTGGGTTGTGTTAATCGTAAGTAAGTAAGGTGGTATAATTTCCTGGTAATAATATAGGATTCCAAATGTTGTTTATTGACAGTATTAGAAATGAATATACACATTCCAATAAGTAGATATATTCATTGGTAAACTCACGTAAAGTAGTCAGCCAAAGCGGAGCAAGAGATTGATAATTTACTATATTTGTTCTCCAAACTCTACGTTCTGAAACTGTTTGGTTTATATTCTCAGATCTGGTTAGGACATTGTTGAGTGGTGAAGATATTACGTGTGTCGAATAATGGTACTGACGAAAGGTTTTAAAATCTGATGCATAAACGCTCGTCATAGCTTTCTGAACATGTAATTTTGTTTCAATACGTCTTACCGGTAAATACTTCTCATTGTTAATAGTATTATTAATGAATTCATGTATTATGCTAACTAATTTTGTTCAATTTGGTTTTGTCGTGATTCCAATTCAATATATCTCTTTCCTGAAATACAAGAATGTGTTTTAAATGCATTTTTGCAGTCTTTTGTCAGTTTGTATGTAAATTCGGTTATGTGATTTCTGATTAACAATATCTGATTAACATTAGCATATACTACTACATTCCATTTATCAATTTGAAGTCTTGTTCTTCCTATATATTCATTTTAACATCCGGGATTTTTTGAAAGTGGTGTGTTTGTGTACGGTGGATCATAGTTTGGATTAGAGTATGCTAATGAAATTAAGAGTCCTATGCTGATGTAGAAGGGGTGAAATTTTCCCATATCGCTTCCAGCTTTGACCTAAAAAAAAAAAAAACAATATGGTGTAGGTTAGTTTTGAAATCCGGCATTCAAGCCAAAACTAGAAAACGTTCAAACTGTGTCGATATGCTTGCTATTGCAGGGTCGGTTGGAGTATTTGGTGGAGCTAAAAGAGTAGTTGGGATTATAGGTGAGAAATACAGACTCATAGTCTTCTGTAGAAATTCACGGTGAGCAACTTAAGTGCTACTTGAATTTGTGCCAATACTGGACTATTTGGCACTCCTGTCATTCTTAAATCTGAGATTCTTCCTACCACTAAGTGATTTGTAATTCCTGGTTTAGTGATGCAAAGGAATGTATACATTGTTTCTGGTAGATGATTTACAAGGCAGAAATTTCGTAAATCATTAGTTATTCCAAAGTTTCCTTTTGGAGGATAAGATTTTACTCTTGGGTCTAGCAAGATGTAAAGAACTCAAGCGACATTATCTATGACTATGTCTCTGGTTGGTCCGGAGCTAATTATTGTGATTTGATTGTGTTTCAATGTGACTATATAAAATGTAATTTCATCTTTTTGTTCATTGATTTGAATTTCGTAAGTCGGTTGGTCGTAGTTTGAGAAAGTCATATAAAGTATTTACGTAAGATATTGCAGTCATCGTTAACAGTGAGAAAAGCAAAGAAGTGGAAAAAGGTTAATTGAGCCAGACAAGGCTTAAGTAGAAAAAGGTTTTAGATGTGAACTATGTAGTTCGGTCTTTCTGACAGTTCTGACAATTGTGCGTGCGGATATATATGTTGGGCTAGCTGCGCTTCTGAATTACCTGTTACTGTTCTAGATTCCTTAGATATCTCGGGTGTGTGTTCTTGTTCTGTATGATCAGTGGTGATGGTTTTGGTGGTTCTGGTTTTACCTAAATGCAATAATAAATTTGTTACAGAATCCCAAAGTGTACTAATTAAATGGAAATACCAACCAAACATGCTATGCAATGCATAACCATGAATGAGTGTGTCTGGCATAAGCTTAATGCCTCTAATTATTATTATTATTATTATACAAATTAAACCGGCGCTAGCCGTTCCAAAATTCGTAAATATGGACCAAAACCTTCCCCAAGCTGACTCTGCGATCTTATTTAATGTTTCATCATCTAATAAATACATTAGTGATGCTCCCTGATCAAGTGTTAAATGCCCCATCATTCCTCGTGCACTTGTATTTAAAACCATTGGTTTTTCTGCGGGAAACATGATATAGTCTCTCAGTTTATCTAAATCTTCCTGGGAATAAATTCCACTAGTCGCTAGCGAGGCTGGTTTGTTATATTTCCAAGTTGGCTTTGTTATTGGTTGCATAATCTCTGGTGGAATTGACTCTACCAGATTCGGAGCTACTTTATACAATGAGTTAAGTACTTGATACATTAGAGGGACAAATGGATTAAAATTTATTTGAGTTCCTGTATTTTTTAATATATAAGTTCGTGGACTCAGGAATTGAGTTTGGTTGTTCTTCAAAACAGGTAATTGTAAATAGTATTCTTCTCTTTTCCTAAAACTTACTTCTATAGGTACGCACTTAATTATATGAACAACTTCTCCTGCTAAAACTGTCATAAACCCTGATACTTTCATAAGTTGATATGCGGATTCATCCTGAGCTTATGTTGACATAGACAAAGTGTTCTTGAAAACTTCTTGTTCGAGTGAAAAACGTTGAAATACTACGTCATGATATAAACGAGTCATTTCGGTTCGAATATGTCTTTCGACGTAGATAAATTTTGAATTTACGTAGGTAAAAATGTCCATACTTTGAACAGACGGTTTATTCTTTTGTAAAAATATGTTTCCAGGTTTTGTTTCAAATATAAATAATGGGATGTTGAGTTCGAATGAGAATGTAATTGCATAGTGAAATTTGACCTTTTTGCGCTGTAACAAAGGTAACTACTTGTGTAGCCAATGAGAATAAAGTTTCAGATTGATCTTGAATTTTGTGTGCTAATCTTTAATATAAAAGTTGATACTTATTAAAATAGCAAATAATTGCAAATAATAATTGCAACGTTCATTTGTCCTGGTTCGAACGTCTTTCGGTCTGGCGAAACTTTAACATTATAATGTTGGTCTCGTGCTCTGCTGTCCCATGGTGCATAGAAAGCAACAATGTTTTGTACAGCCAGATTGCAATCCGAGAAGAATCCCTATGACTTTAAAATCGCCACAGATAGACCACTCATATGATTTGTAATTTATTTTGTCAAGTAACAATTTCATAACAGCGTAGCACTCTTTCATATTGGTGACATGAGCGATGGGTATTGATGGATATTCATTTCCATTGTGCAAGAGAACAGATTTCAAACTGTATTTATTTGCATCAATGAATAAACACCAATTCTCTGGCTGGTGTTCAGTAAGAGATTTTCACATCTTTTTTCTTTGAGTTTAGAGCCCTCATTTCTTGATAAAGCTGAAGATTTCCAGGACCCTCACAGCTTACACAGATGCACCACTTGTAATTTCAGAACTTCGACTATGACGAGTTGAAAACTAATTGAAAGAAACTGACTCTTGATATTGAATGGTATCAAATGACTCGATATATTGATCGCTGGACCGCACCAGGCAGAGAGAAATTGACGGTAGCAAGTAGTGATAACAGCGGCACGAACAAGCGTGACCTATGCACCCTTGTTGCGTTCTTTTATATCCTGGGGGGCGGGGTGGGTGAGAGAGAAGGTCCACCTGACAAAGGGTGTCTTTTTCTTGTTCCCTTATTCGAGTGGTCGAAATTAATTTCAACCGACAAACCTTTGATGTAGCGAGCACTTGTTTTACAACCTCATCGTAAAAGAAGAAACCTGGCTTTCGATGTTTTTCATTCCTTTGATCTGAAGAGTTTTATTGCCTTTTTATACGACAAGTAGACTAAGCCTAAGGACTGATTCTTGGAATTCGTTAACATAAGGAGTTTTTATCGCTTTCCGTATTTCAGTTCCAATTTTAATTTTCTTCACTTAACGTGTATGAGAATTTTTTTCTTACTTACGTTTATTTATTACAATCTGTCATGGGGACATGACAATATTGTTAATATAAACAATGACCAAACATAAACGTGAGAATAAGTCCTGAGGAGGAGAGCATCAGCTCTTGAAACGTTGACGAGTTTTTTTTCAAATGCCTGAAGTATGTCATTTTACATCACAACTATACTTCAAATATCATATATTATTTACTCAGACGCATAAAATCGCTTTGAAACGTCTATTAATTACATTTACTGTAATGGTTTCCTATTTGCCAGGGATAAATTAAGAATTATTATATGCCCGATTTTAAAAGAAAGTTTCTTAAATCCACAATTAGCGCTTATTTCAATTCAGACTTCCTGAAACTTTAATTTATTCCAGCAATATTATTTTTAAATTAAAAGGCTGTAGCTTCAAGTGCGAATTTTTGGAATTTCGTCCAACAATTAATTGCTCTTTGAGCCAATTTACTATTTCCTTATTACGATATCCTGAGGCCAATTACTGAACTTGCTCTCAGTCGTGTTAGGAAACGAAGTTAGTATTAATAAAAGAATTATGATTTTATTTCACTCGGGCCCTACGCGATTCAATTTTATTTTTAGACTCTTTTATTTTCCGGATTCCATAAATCTTCTAGATTTTTGAAACTAGATTAACATATGATTGTGGGCAACACTAAGGCTAGAATGATTGCAGCTTATACTTTGTTATTTTAAATTCTACTTACGTTCTGTGAACGTATCAAGCGACTCTACTGATTTGAAGGTTCGCAGAATAGCTCCTTATGAGGTTGAAGGACTGGGAGTATCAAAAAGTAATTCAACATTAAAATCACGGTCTAAATGGGTTTTTTCTGCCCTGAGCTAGCTCCCTGACGTGATCAACACAGCCAGGTATCAGTTGCAAATATTGGCAAATATTGGCAGACGAGGTGCAATGTTTGTGACTTTTAATCCACCCAAATGACCAACACTCAAGATTAGCTTGTAACTAATTAACAAGATTAGCCTTGTAACTGATTATCACGACTCTCATATGCAAGAACGCTGTGGTAATCGTTAGTCACTTTAGTCCCAGTTGGCTTGTATTTTTTGTGGGATTAAGCACTCTTAAGTTATTTAGAGTTGGAATTCAGGTAATTTGTCCAAATGAGCCCAGCGTATGGGTTGTAAATTCGGAGTGGATCCAGAATTCGTCTCTACAATTCAGTGTGCTTTCACGCCTTCAGAATTTTCTTTAGAAGTCGGCTTTCTTAATTGTTTATCCAAATGAGCTCCCAGCGTATGGGTTGAAAATTCGGAGTCAACTTAAATGCCGATCCTACTATTCTGCTTGCGATCGAAAATAACAGATGGTATAATATTTCTACAATGAATATAAATTGATTTGAAAATCGTGGTTTGCAATTTTCAAATAAATTTCAACTTGCTAAAACTCTTATATTTGACAACTCCTAATTCCCTAAGCTTGCCTATCGGGAGGGCTGGGAGACATAAGTTTTCCAAAGTTCTCAAATGAAGAGCAGCGGGAGTTAGGTACCCCTTCTCGCACCAAACTTCATGAGTCTTTTGGATCACTTCTCTTAGAAAACAGAATAACGCTCTCCACCTCACATGGAGGATCGAAACATAAGAGGCCGAGATTATACGAGGTGTGTTCAAAAAATAAGGTGACTTTATGGTTTTCTCAAAAAATATTCATTTATTCCTCAATATTTATGTTGTCCCCTTCAACGCTTTTTCCAATAATCGAAGCACTTCTGATAATCATTTTGTGGTATAGCCTTGAGTTCTTTCAGCGATGCAGTTTTTATCTCCTCAATCG
>JBAGKK010353734.1:0-19049 GCA_037177015.1 Euceroptres primus
TTACTAAAGCAATTGGTAAACGATTCGGCATTATTTCATTAGTAGAAAACTACTAATTCAGATTTAGAGAGTACATTATTTTATTTGTAAGTAAATCAATATTTAGGACAAATTTAAGTTGAAATGGAAATCAAAAACAATTTCGTTTAATATGAATGTTCAGAACTTCAAGTACATCGATACTCTAAGAAATATCTCTACATCAAACTTTTTTTTGTTTGTTTATTTCGCCACAACAATTTAAAAAATGAATATTTCAAAAATGCTATTTTCGTACTATTTTCATATAGACAAACAACTGACAATTGAAAAAAATTATTTAGTACAAGTAACCAAAAAGATGCAGTTATCGCAGCTGAAATTTAATGATCTTTGAAATAGTTTGCATAATTCAAGAAGAAAATAACCACATTTTTAAATATAAAAAATTTTTAAAGAAAAATCTAATTGCGATTTAGAAAAAAAGTTGAATCTGTAATTGTTTATTTAACATTAGTTATTTGAGATTTTGTATTTTTTCTTTCGCTGTAAAAAAATCGCAATTTTGATTCAATTCTCATCATTGGTAGCTTATTTTGTTCTTTAAAATATTATTTACAATGCTATCTGGGTGGTTCTTAGTAAAACAGTGTTAAATTGACATAAAACAAATTGTTAATTAACTAAAATTTATCTAACTAGCTAGCTACCTAGCAAGCTTATTTTTAATGAAATTTATTCAAATAGAATTGTAGGTAATATTTTAAAGAACAAAATACGTAATAAACAAAAGAATAAATTTGATATATCTATCTTTCTCACTCTTTCGATAATTACATTTTTATTTCTCGCATAATAATTTTTTTTTATGTTACGTAATTTAAAGATGGCCCTCTATCAACGATGATGAAGATCGAATCTGAATAACGATTTTTTCTAAAGCGAAAGAAAATCTCCAATAACTAATATTAAATAAACAATTTTATATTCAATTTTTTTCTATGTTAAAAATTCATTTCTCTTTCAAAATTTGTTATATTTGACAATATGGTAATTTTCCTCGATTTTATAAACCTATTTTATAAACTGAAATTAATTTCAGTAATTTCAGTGAATGCAAGTAGGTAATTTCAAATGAATTCAAATCAATTCAAAAGGTTTGAAATTCAAATTCAAAATAAATTCAAGCTGAATTTAATTAACTAACTGACTTTGATTGGGTACTTCCAACCCTTTAAAGACCACACCTTTATCTAAGCGAAAAAATTCATTATTTTCAAGTGGTATATATGTTGTTTTTCTACGTGTATTTTTGTAAAAAATGGCATTTTTGAAAAATTCAATTCTTCAGCTTTTGAAATTAAACCAAAAAAATTGAAAAATTCAATGTTTTAATTTTTGCAACTAAACAAACAAAAATTAATTTTTTTCTGCTTGAAAAATCTTCTTTAGGATGCATTTATGTTTATCAAATTTGCTGAGATTTTTTAAATTAAAATTGTAAAAGATATTTTTAAAAATAGTTGTCATCCTAATATGCCAAATTTGGCAAAGTGAGGGTAACCCCAAAGGGGTTAATTCCAAGGGTCAATTCAAGTCAAAGAGATTAATCTCTTTGGGGTTGACCCCAAAGGGTTAATTCAAGTCAATTGAAGAGGAATGAATTCCATATAATATGAAATTCCATAGGAAATTTGTATAAAGTTCCATTAATATAAAAATTCTTTATGGTAGACCTTATAAAATGTCATTTCTTTTCTTCCTTTTATGGAATTTCATACAGGATTTCCCTATGGACGTTTTATATGCGATTCTATGTAGAAATATATATGGAATTCTATATAATGTTTTAAATATAGAATTTCCATGGAATAATTGTCTCAGACTTTTCTTAAGTGGGCATATGGTTAATATTGTAATTTGAAATTGTTTCTAGGCAGGTTTATATTGTACGTTCTACACAATACTTTTTATTATTATTATTATTTTTATTATTAATTATGATTTTCCTTTTTGAAAATTATAAATATTTTAATGTATATTATAAAATATATTATAAAGGTTAAGAATATTTTTCCACTTCTGAAAACATTTTGACGCTAGAAATGAATTTTTATCGAATTAAACATGAGATTGAATTAGTAGTCGAAGATTGGAGGAAAGAGATCCGGAAACGTTTTGCTCAATTTTTTCTCCATATCTTGCGCACGATAACTCTTTGCTGCACCAGCCCTCAGGCAAACCCTCTTTTCCGGATTGCTTTAAACCCTACCCTGATATTGGCTATAGGTGCTCGTATAGGTTATATAAAGTTCCTAGGGATGAGAGTTTTATTGAGTTAACGACAAGTTGGACGACCTGCTCGCAAGAGTTAGCCAAGGAGAGCAACGGCTTCCGGAAAATCTTATTGACTTGTTAGATTGTTAGATTGTTTATTTCATCGGTTACAATCTGCTTTTCTGAAACGATAATTGAATTTCTTCCATTAAAAAAAAATTCATTCTGGAAATCTGGAGTCATTAAGTAGAATTAAGTAAAATCAATAAGTTTTCCTTTCAATTCTCTTAAATTAAGTGGAATAATATTATACATATATTGTAAAAATAAAAATAAAGTTCCATTCGCGTTACTGTGAGTAATGAATAAACCAAAAGTTTGTAAAAGAATTTATAGAGAAAGGAGCGCTTTTGAATATGGCGATACAAGTGAGAAAATTTATGTAAAAACTAGGATGAGAGGAAAGCTTGAAACTTTTCAGAATTATGTTTGGGTAAGAAGTTAATAAATTTACAGAAGGTTACTATGCAGAAAACAACTTTCGTGGTCGTCCGACCGTAAATAAATAAAGCAGACTATAAATAATTATATAAAGAAGTTCTGAAGCTTTTTTTGAATGTGAACAAAACGTATATAATTAATTTAAAAATAAGAGTTAATTATATATTTTCTAACGCATTCAGAAATTATAATTATATTATAATAATTTAACAATAATTATTTAAAAAGTTCATTTTTTCTTTAGTTACTCAGTTCTTTAGTTACTAAAACCTTACACAAAGAAGTGTAATTGAAAACACTTTGTTCTTTATTAAAGAATTCTTGTCTTTTATAACAAGAATTAAGGCCTTTTCGACTATTTAAAAAAGGACCCCACACAAAAAAATACTAATCCTAATTGGTCCAAGTCCTTTGGGAAAATTTCTCCTATTTTTATGAACTAAAAAATAAATTAATGTCAGTAAAATTCACCGAGATCATTTTTCTTCAAGTTTTGTGCGGAGGTCCTTTTTTAAACTAATAAAAAGACTTTTAATTCTTCATGTGTTTGTCAGTGGTTTTGAATTTGTTTTTCATATGGACTAGTTTCATAGTTTAGAAATTTTTAACCCCTAAAGTCTACCTCAAAAATGTCAGCTTCGAGGGGTCGACTAAGTCGTGAAGATGTAATAGGAAAAGTGCCTAGGGTATCAATGGGTTTAGACAAATCGCCGCATGCTATAACAAGTTCCCATGGATCGGATGTAAGAATCGTGAAAATAAAATTATTATTTATCAATATTCTTCATTTACTGTCAGAAGTTATACGTTCTTCAAAAACGTTACAAAAGACAATATCAATGAATTAATTTTTATTATAAAATATAATAATTATTATCCATCAATAAATTAATAATTTTATATATTTTTATTTCTATTTTTCTATATTAAATAGTCCGGCTCTGCTATTTTTCTCTAATAAGTCATTTTGCCATTTCAGTCGAATAGAAGATCATTATCAATTGCGAATATCGCAACTTCAGCATTTTTTAAAAGAGGAGCAGACGGATTATGGGTAATTTTCAAATTCATAATCACGATATCTTTTTACAAAGTACAAATTTGATTGTTTGAGTTATTCTTTACCATCTGTATTATATATTTTCATTTTTCAATTTTCGTATTTAACTGGTGTATTTATGCATTCGAAATGGATTGAATTTTATTACTGAATAAAAATTTCAAGGAACAAACTACACTTAAATCAGAAAGTTTTAAAATATTTATAAAAAGGTCTATGAAAGTGCACATGAAGATTAATACCAAACTGCATAATATAAAATGTGTGCAAAAGAAGTATATGTTCACATACATAAAATATGTATTTTAAAATTTCTACAAAATTGAGTATCAATATTTGTAGAAACAACACGTAAAATGTGAGATATTCTCCAATATTTCTGAAATAACCTTTATTTTCTCCTAATAAATTTTTTCAGAGGGTATAAAATCCGTATTTATTTTTTAAAAATATGCATATTAATGAAATTTAATGTATTGAAATATCTAATAATAAATTTTTTGCTAAAATGAATAAATAAAATAAACTGAAATGAATAAAATGAAGAAATGTCATCATATTTAAAATTAATTACAGATTCCAAAGTACCAAAACAGCTATCGCTTAGAACCCTATAATCGGTTCAAACCGGAGGTTACCGATAAAATAATAAAGACTATAATGGACAAAAAGCTAGATACAGTAACGGCATACGATCCTGTTCAAGCTTCAAAATTAAACATGGAAATAATTAACGAAGTTTTGAAGGCTCTCATAAAAAAAGATTTCGATAGGTAGTTTCGAACATTTCTAATTAAAGTGGGTTTAGAAAAAATACTTTTCTGAATCCATGTAGAAAAAAAGACCTGCAAATTAAATTATAATTATTTTCTTTCATATTGATAATATAAGTAATTGATAATACATATATGAAATATTGATAATAATGTATCATCAAGAAGTTGATGATACATTTATTTCACTTAGAATTTATTTACTCTCATTTACGATTTAATAATCATTAGAAATTCTGCTAAAAATGATAAATTATTTTCCCTGAATGCATAAAGGTAACGAGTATGCTAAAATTTGATACATTTCAAAACTAATTTCACAGAATATTCAGTGTAAAGAAGAATGCAGATAATGAGCGTGAATAAATGATCTATAACATTTGAAAGAAATTTCATTTATTCAGAGGAATAGGAGAATTTTATATCTCACACTAACTGTTTTCCACTTTTTCGCTTTTAACAGATGCAAGCTCGTTGTGCAAGCGAGCGTGATGCAAAATGCTTTTCAAAGCATTAATGTCGGTTTGGGGTGTCTCTGGGACATCGAGCGTGATAATTACTCTTATTACGTGTACCAAAATACTCACATACATGCTTGGTGCGCAGTCTTCGGTCTGTATTACGAGTAACAAGTATGAATATTTAGGACACGTAAATTTAAGGAGGTATTTAAAATCACTCCTTTGGAAATTTCGATATTTTGTAAGCTTTTGATCTGCTTGGATTTGTCCTAAGAATATAAGAATGGTTTTATGACATGTTCTATTTTTATAGTGCTTTAATTTATAATCAGAAATTTTCTATCCTTAGGATAATATTTTTGTTAACAAATTCATAAATGTTTTTTATGAACGTACTTTTCAAACAAAAAGTTAAATTTAAACATAGATAGATCATTGCCAAAAAGTTGAGAATTTTAGACCAGGTATTAAATTTTGGAGAAAAAAATATTTTTAAACTGGCTAACAAAAGGAATGTTTCAATAATAATTACGGTTTTTTAGGAATCACATTTTTATGTGATAAAAAATAGATATATTATCATTAATTAACAATATGATTATTATTTCAAAATGTATTAAATTTCTACTAAAATTGATATTTATTGCGAATATGTTCCTTCATTTTTTAATTTAGCATTTCTATACTCTTTTTGGTTAGAATAATTAATCAAAAAACATACTTTAGCTAGTCTGGGAAATTTCTTGTTTCGAAAAACTAATCATAAATCATAAATTTTATATGAAGACATGAAAATGAAAACTCGTTACAGACCATTTAAAGTTTGCCCCCCAAGTAATAGTTAAAATAACCTAATTTAGGGGCTAACTTCAAATGGTCTTTACCGCGTTGTCATTCTCACGTTTTCATATGTAAATGACCGATATGTAAGGGTGACAATAAAAAATCGACGAAAACGTGTCCCGAGAAAATTACACTCTTATTTTAAATAACATCTTGTTTTTAGGATAAGAATTTTTTAGTACATACACGACCGAGTCACACTACAATATCCGCACAGATTAAAGAAATTAAAATTAAGAAAATAATATAAAAATAATAAATAAAACAGAATTCCTTTCCATTAATTTATTGTGATCTTGTGTCTTGCGACCATTTACTGAATGAAGTTATTTGTTTTGTTTGAAAAGAATAATATATAATATCATAAGAATAATAATATTCGTAATGGTCAAGGAAAATAGAAAAAAGCGCTTTTAAGAAAATTCTTATTATTTACTATTCAATGTAAATACGATGTTATTGACTTATAAAACATATTTAAATATATATTTAATTTGATCTTTAGCCAATCCATCTCTTTTAACAGCCTCGAAATTATTAAATATAAAATTGGTTAAAAAGCACGAGAAATAATTCTAAATACATTTCTCGATCTTGTCCTCTACTATTTTCGTCATATTTTAGTCGCGCATTAACAGAAAAAAATGTGCTTTGACCAAAGGACCCCGGACAAATCGTGAAGGAAAAAGGTCTCAGTGGATTTTAGTGACATTAATTTATTTTGTAGTTTATAAAAATAGAAAAAATTTGCCAAAAGGACTTGAACAGATTATGACTAATTTTTTTGTGCGGAGTCCTTTGAAATATTTTTTTCACCAACACTTATTAGGTGAATATTGATTATTATTTAATATAATATGAATATTGATTATTTTCACCCATAAAATGAATGACCGATGTCAAAGGTGGAGAAAGTCAAGCTTTTTAATACATTTTCAATTCCCTAAGAATCCTGGATTTTTATTTTTGGGTCAAAATTAAGGAAGTCTTGATATAATTCAACTTGACCCAACTTTTACTTCAAAGAGAAAAACCTTGTAGGTTTTCAACCCTCGTTATTTTTGATCTCTTCCTTTTGCCCAAGGTATACATTACTTTGGACTTTGGTGCCTGACAGAGTCTCGCCAAGTGGTAAAAATCGAGATCGATTATAAAGTAACCACCCGGTATTAATATTTATTAGTTCCGCAACTCTCCCAGCTCTTCTTCTTTTCTGAGCCTTCCCAAGCAGCCTCCTCTTAACGTTTCCCGTTCATCCTCAAGCCAACACTCGATGATTTATCGAGAAACTTTCGGTCGGTCCGTCTATTCCTCGTCGGAATAATAGCCCGGCAATTTAAAGTTTCCGAAACACGACCGACATTTTTATAATTTCACGTGGACGTCCCTTGGACTTTGTCGTCGCGACGCCGGTGCTTGAACCGAAGCGGTGATAATATAACTCGACTTTATCGAGCTTTAAATTAACGAGGCTATTCGTTCCGGTGATCTTGATTTTCATTGGCGGGATTCGAGAGCCACGATATTTCCTTGACCACTTGCCATTAAAATTTTCCCGTGGTTGTTGTGAGGTTTCACATCAGAACAGGGCTCGCAATTTATTTCCGAATATACTTTAAAGTCTGAATTTTGCTAAAATTTTCTGTCTCATATTAAATCAGTGATAGAGGTTCGTTCAGAATTTTTTGTCATTTTTTTTGTTGATTCTAGAGTGAGGAAAAAAATTCAGTTCACAGTCGGTCATATGAAATTTTTTTACTAAGTGCTGACTTTTTTATACGCATTGATTTTTCATGGACTTTTTTTCATATGAGAACCATTAAAATAGATGGATCTAGTTTTTCATGAAAATTTCGATTTAAAGAATGCTTTCTAAATTTAAAAAATGATTAACTTTCAATTTTGTTTTAAACAGAAACTGGAATTGCTTGTTATATAATTTGTAACATGAATTGTCTGTTATGAATTATATAGAAAATTTGTAAATATTATATAGAAAACTCGATTCCAAACAATATTTCATAATTAAATTACAAATACTGCTCTTATTTTCAGTTTTCCGATAAGGACTCAACTTTCACATAAAGGATGTCCTTTGCAATCTCGACTGGATGAAATAAGAAGAAATAGTGACTCGAAACAAAGTAGTCTTGTTTCAACTTCGTTTCCAAAACCATATACGAGAATTGAAGAAGAATGAATAAAAAAAACTTGACGCTTCAACTTTCATTTTATTTACAAATTTTCGCTCGAAATATCTACAAAATATCAAACGGCATCAAATATAAAGTTTCAAAATCAATTAATCTTTCTTAAATATTTAAATTTTCTTCGCTTATTTTAAATTTAAATTAATAAAGATGTTTTGAGTGTAAATCTCGTTGGTTCAGTTACTAATTTCCGGACAATGGGCTTTTCAATCATACGATCGTAAGAATTCCAATAAATAGATACAGTAATAGTGAAATATTGATATACATAACTTGGTATAATAATCTAGGTCCTAATAGGTAGAAATTACTAGAGAATGTGAAGCACGTCCCTCGTTAAATTAATGGTGCAATTTCAGTGCTGCACTACATAGTGGAATTGCCCTAAACTACTATCTTATTACTGCCAAAGAAATCGAACTCAGGGAAATGTTAACACTTTTGTTCAGAGTCGTCAAAGCGATCATTTCGCGACTTTCAGACGTAAGGATCACTACGATTTACGACTGCAGACTAGAGTCGAACAGGGACGCACACAGAATATCTCCCAGGATAGTAAAAGAAAAGTACAAGGTACAAATAATCCCTCTTTCTCGATTCTTACTTACTGCCGTAATAAAAGGACTGAATTGAAAATAAAATTAAACTTTGCAAAGTCACGACTAAAAATATTCTACTTAATTTATTTAAAGTAAAGTTTACTTTCAACTTTTTCAGGGCCTATGAAATAAATAAATTGTTAATTTCAATTTTTAAAAATTAATTAATTTAGGGTAAGGAGACCGAATGTGGATCAGGGTTCAAATCTGGATTAATGTTGATTTCTAGCTGCTGAAAATTAATTTTATTATTTATAAAACTTGTATTAAATATTTAGCGTTTAATTTGTATTAAATGTTTATTTAAATGTTTAAATAGTGTATCATTTTATGTAAAAATGTATCAAGTGACAAATCTTTATACATGAAAAAAATTATTTTTCTAAACTATGTCCGTTTTGACATTTCAAACGAGAGCTGAGAAGCATGAAATTACAGTGGAGTGATAAATTATTTAATATTCCTAAAAGTAAAAATAATTTTGGATTAAAACTCTATTTTTAAACCCATGGTTTCTGAAACCTGATCTATATTCGGTTTCCTTACCCTAAAAGAATATATTTACGTTTCAATAAACGCAATAAATGAAATGAAATGAAAGAAGAACATATATAATGAAGCTGTATGAGTTAAAACTTATGCTTACGCTTTTTTTTTTAGCTAACATTTTATGACAACAAATGTTTCTATTTCTATTGATTTATATTATTCTTTTCGTAATTTTCTACGTAAAATTCAGTGGCATAATTCTTTTGCCTTAAATAATAATATTTAAATATTCAAACAGATATTGGTTTCTTTTTTCATTGTTAAAATAATCGGCTTTTAAGAAAAGGGATACGAATTCCTCTTCTAAGAAGAATTTTTCTCGAAGTATAGTCGGGCATGTAAGCTTTTTATAAATATATAGTACACATTCGATCCATCACTGGGACTTGATTCGCTGGTGAAGACATAAAATCAATGCCGATACTTATTTACATTTAAATTATTTGGACATCGGTCCATCGAAAATTGGATTCGACATCCCGACGTGCCATGTTGTGTTCTAGTCCTCTGAAAGTACGCAGGACTACTAATTTTTCCCGCTTCGAGAACTTTCGTTCGCTGTTTTAATCAGACTGGCACCGACACGATTTAACGAGATCGTAATTAAATTTCGTCCGTTAAAACAAAAGAGGAAAAAGAAAAAAATGGCTGAAAATTATCGACAGCGATCTGTTTACATCTATCTCGTGGGTTCTCGATGTGGACCAATACCATTTACGAAAACAAAAAGTAAACCGTGCTACTCCACAACTGACAGATAAATTAAAAAGAAATAACAAAACTTTCTTGTCAGATATGATTATTTCCTTTCAGAAATTTACAAATAAAAATTCCAGAGTTTTTTGTTTTACATTTTCTTAATAATTTGCCAGGTAATAACTTAAATTAAAATTAGAGAATCGAGAAAATATTCATTACACCTATTTTTAAATTTTTAATCAAAAGCCTCTTGTGCGGTCATAATTGCAAGAAGGCCATAGTTTAATATTCCTTTACAAAAGAAAATTTATATTAGATCATAAAAGGTAGAAAATGAAGGAAAAAAGCTTATCTTTAAGCAAAGTAGTCTTCGTTTGGTAAAAGATTTTTCCTGAAAGGATCTTTGACTTTTAAAACAAGAATATATGAGCAGAATTCTTGCTTTCTACTCCACAATCTAGAAATGGGGAATCTTTTTAAATTCATTTTAATTTCATGGGACACTTTTTCCATTGTAAAATTTTTAATAATTCAAGAAAATATAAAGAACAAATAATTTTGCCCACGACTGTACAATGCACCGATTAAGTAAAGAATGAAATCGGTTTTCGAGAACAGCATTTGGTTCAAAGAAAAACCCTTCTAAGGACAATCAATCATTTTCATGCTAGACCTGACACCACGGAGACTCGATTTCACCAAGCTAGATAACGCATTTGTCTTTGTCAAATCGAAATCCACGAACTATCGAATGTAAAAATCATTCTGAACATTTCGTATAATTTAAAAATTTGCTATCCCAAGTCTTTAAACGGAAATTTCTCATTCAGTTTTGACTTCAAATTATAAAAGAAATTAATTGATAATCAAAATATTTAGCACTTCCATGTTTTTAATTTAAATGAAAAATAATTTTTAATAGAGTTTAACATATATTATAAAAGGTGCCAAGGTTTCCATCATTAAATATATGTTATAATATAAAGGAAGTATAAAAATGTGTGTTCAAAAAAGGAGATCAATTTATTATCATCTTCAAAGTTTAATTTTGTGGAGAAGCGATTTTGTCACGTGTGCCGGAAAGCTGATAACGTTAGGTCAAAAAGCTCTATTATAACTTGAGAGAGTACTTATATCCACGGAAATAAAGATAAATAGCGGCTTCTCGAACCGAGACAAATTGAAAACGAAGTTACCCCCAATTGATCAGCGTTAGCCAATTGCGAATTATACGAACGAATCTGAGCACTTTATTTACTGTCGTCATTAAATTGTCACTTTGGACAAATTAGTCTCCCACCCCGACTGATTAATGATCTTTCCTATATACCAGCTTTAAAATTGAACAAGGGGCTCGAAAAACTAAATTGTCCGGACATTAAAGCTTTTTTAATTTCATGGACTTTGTCGAAGAATTGTTCTTCAAAAGATGTAGGTTAATGAGAGATAATGTTTCCACAGAGGGAAAATACGACATTTCAGGATATAAATTATTTTGCATACTGATATGCAAGGAAATATGTGTCCGAGATTGAAAGATTAAATCAACTTCAAAATTAGCTACATAATTTATTTTAAAAAAGTAAGGTATTTAAATAACGGCAAATACAATTAACATCAAAAACCTTAAGTATTTTATTTTTTTCCACCTCACTAACTTGAAACAAATTACCAGCTTTGTAACTAATTCCTACTTCTAAGTAGTTAGTTGACGTAAATGTCACCGCAAAAAAAAAGTAGTAAAAGAGAAAAATCGTAAAAGACGGGTGCAACAGAAGAAGAAAATGAAGAATAAGAGAAGAAAAAGAAAAAATAGAAAAAGTAAAGAAAGAAAAGAGAGAGGGTGGAGAGGGAGGAAAAGTGACATATACTATGAGAATGGAGAAAGAGGAAAGATGGATATGCTATATGTAAGGGAGATGGAAAAATAGAAGACGAGAAGTGAAGGTTCTGATGGCAAAAGTTCTGTGCGATGTCGGCACATAAATTGCCAACGAAAATGGCGAAAAGAAAAGGGCAAAAAGTGAGGAAAAGAAAGAAAAGGAAGGCCCGTAAAGAAAACGAACCTGCTACTCGATTAAGGGAGGCCTGAGATTTAAAGCGGATTTTGTTTCTAGCTTCTTCGAAGCTCACTAAATTGCTCCTTCGCTACACAAATTATACTCTATTTTCCTCCTTGTTCTCTTCATCTTTACACCTAATCTTTCTATCCTTTCTTTTATTCCTTACAAGTTTTATTTTCATGTACTTATGACAGATAAAAACTCATGAAAGATTATAATTTTCAGTTATAATATAGAGCTCCGATAATTGAAACAGAAGAAAGATGGTGGATTTTTCATTTTCTATGAATGTTGATTTTTCAAATAATTATAAAAAATATACAGCTAATTTATCAATATTTCAGATTTTGTGATAGGGTAGAGTTATTTCTTGTTTAATAGTACGAATTTTTTGGGGACAAAAAACTTATTTATACTTAATTTATTCTCATTAGGAAAAAAATCACAGTAATAAGTACACCCGCAGTAATTTTGACACCCTAAATCCAAATTTAAGGGTAAAACCCTAATTTACCCTGAATCCAAAAATATCAAAATGTTAAAAACAATTGACAACTATATAACCTCTACATAGATATGTTTATGTAGTAGTAATGTAGTTTTCAATTGTTTGTAACGTTTTGATCCAACTTCGGATCAAAAATGGTACTTCTGGATTTAGTGTGTTCTAGTTCCCTCTATTTCAGGTCCTTTAAATATTTTAGATTTTTATTTTATTTGTAATAATATCCTTACAAAAAAGTCTTGGTTACAGCTAGTTTTCGGTGACCCTTGAATCTAGGTATAAGGAATAAATTCGTCCTTCTCACTCAGGGCTTAAAATTGTTACACTTTGAATTAAGCCTACTTTTTGAGCTTGAAACTAGACTTTTTAAAAAAATAAAATATTAAAAATTAAACAAATTAAATATTAAAAATAAAATTAATAAATTAATATTAAAAAATAAATTAAATATTAAAAATAAAATGAAAATCTAAAATATTTAAAGGACCTGAAGTACAGGAAACTAGAGAGCAAGTTAATAGAAGGCATAAAGGTGGAATTTTATTAAAAGTATAAAATAGAATGAAAGGAATTTCATTACTGGTGTTGGCAATTACGCACTTGCTGGGATAAACAAACCAAATTAACTGCGAGAGCTATCGACACGATATTATATCCTGTTCTCCTGCAACTAATTGCTTGGATATTGATTATGTTAGTAGTTTGATGGTCTTATTAGTGGTTGAGAGTACATCTCCCTCCCCTCTCAAATCCCCTCGTAACCAGGATTACCTCATTAACAATCCCTGCAAAAGCTGTCTGACAAAATGGATAAATGAAATCGAAATATTTGCAAAAGGACACAATAGCTATAAATAGAAAAAAAAATAGAACTTACTTTAGTTTTCACTCTAGAGAAAAATCTTTTCAATAAAAAATAAATTCGAGGGAAAAAAACAATCATTAAAAATGTATGAAAAGCTTTGAAATGTACGCTCAGGACAATACTTTCTTGATGTCAATTTTAGAGTGAAATTTTCGAGAGCAAAAATGTTTAAACTGGATAAGGTATTTTAAATTCCAGGATCTATTTCAATTTGAAGGAAAAAACGACTACTGTCTGGACGAAATTCAGAAACTCAAATTCTTGTCTCATTAGAATAAATAATATAATAATTCAACAATACATCTTTCAAATGAAATATGGCAGGATTAAAGGGACTAAGGGTGAAAATAGCAATTTTACAGGAGAGCGGAAAATAATCTTAAAAATCCAAGTTGCAATTAAAAATACAATTTTTAAAATAAAAATCAGATTTTTAAAACAATCTCAGTCATAAAACTTTCGGAAACTAGATTAAAATAGTCTAAATTAATTAAGTCATAATATGAAATCCTTCGAAACTGCGGAAAACCTAAACAATACAAGCAAAACTCTCGTCAAAGGAAATTTGACGAGATATTAATTAGCAACTTCAATAAATATTAATTCCTCTTTATTTTTATTTTATTTATAATAATATTTTTTCATTTTCAAGAATAAGAATTTCAACAATATTTTTAAAATGTATCAAAAATAGGTAAAAATATTTAAAAACGTGAGAAAAATTACTTCTGGCACGATTTATTTAACAATTGCTTTCTCATAAAGGAAAATTTGTAGCGATGAAAATTTTCGAATCTCATTTTTTGACATTTTTCGACTTCATTCGACCCCAGGAATCTAAAAACGAGTTTTTAAAAAAATGTCCGTGTATGTGTGTGATTTGAAGGTTATACTGAAATACAACTTTTTCTACAAAGAAAGATTGAGAAAGTTGAGAAAGTCAATACAATGGTTGTAAATTTCCTCATAAAATTTATGAATTTTAAATTTTTTCATTTACAAGTAAAACTTTTTTTTAATTTTGAGAATATAGTAATATTGTAACAAATTTTCATATCTATTTTGATAAAACGAATCGATTAACCTATTTGAAAACCTTTTACGACCAACCAGTGTTTATGAAGTGAACACAATTATTAAGATAGGCCCCAACGTGTTTTATCGTTTTTCTAGGCCTCAAAGTCATTTCGGAATCATTTTTATTCTTTAAGTAATTGGCTGACAAAAGCCACTTTTACTACTGAAGGTCTGACAAAAAATTTGCTACACTACTTACTTTGTATGGGTGATTGCCAAAAAGTTGACCATTATAAGTCCCTATCATTTTTCACATATTCTGTGATTAATTAATTTTTTCTAAATATATCTGAGCAAAGTACTCACATTACGGCACAATTTAGAAAAGTTTAAAAATTTTAGACGACTTCGTTTAGAAATTATAAATAAAACTGTTTGAAAAATGTCAGGATACGCGATATCCCAAACTACAAATTTAAAATAGAAAATTTCTAAATAATATCAAAAATATTTTTTAAAATAATTTGCGCTTATGAAAATCGTTTGAAATTAGTTGAAAAAGATGATTATTGAGTGATAAGTTTAATATTTTACAGTTAAAGATGCGAAAAATCGCTTCAAAGTCTGTCCCCAAGTTTTGTGTCAGGTTTTACGATTTAGCTATTTTAAGATAAAACTCGAAAATCGTGATTTAAACTGCTCAAAATACGATGTAGATTTGTTAATTTTAGGCTAACAAAGATTTTCATACAGTTGAAAATCGATTTCTCATCAGTATTTTCAAATACCAGACAATAATAATCACTATTTTTGCACAATATGTTTTACAAAATGTCATGTTTATCAAACTATTAATTCAAATTTTTATTAAACGAGAGGATATATTGAAGATGTGTAGTCAAAATCAAAATCGCACACACTAAAAAATAAAAATGCTTTTAGAACCAAATTCGGTATGGAAACAGATCGGGCGACAAAACCATCCGACTTCAGTTTAATCTGTGAATCTCGAATAAAAGAAGTACGATTTCTGAATCAAAATAGAATGATTGTGGATGAAAACAAAATCGAATCTGGTATCATCTTTCAAAATGAAGTTGATCAGATAACATATTGAACAACCGAAGATCATATTAGAATGTCTAAAAAAGCATACCGGATTGAAAAGAAAGTCTCGTTTTTACTGTGCACAATCACATACGTTTTCCATATTTTTAATAATTTTTACCTGTTTTTCTAATATTTCTAAAAGATTCTTCAAATATTTACATTGTCAAGGTCGAATGGCATACATTGCAAACTTAGTGACTTTCGAGGTTAGGGACGTCCGTCTTCATCTTTTCCTCTTAAACTCCCCGAAAATGATTTCCATTCCTAAAGTTGTACATCAACTTCCTATGTATTCACATTACTTAAAAACATTCAGAACTCAAGTAAGACTCGATGCTTATTACGCAGAAACATATAGGTATAGGAGTTATTTTCATATAGAATTCATAACTATCACAAATATATTCCTTGATCTCTCTATTTCGTTTTTTCATACTCTCTTGGGTTGGTCGTAATAAAAAAACATATTTTAGGCGGCATGGAATAATTATTTTTTTCGGAAATTTCGTGGTCTAATATGGTAAAATTTTTGACAATCACCCATATATTCTCTTTTCCTGTGTCAATTATTATTTTGGAATCCCTTTTAATAGTCATGTACTAAACACTAAACTTTCTTAAAATGAATCGTCTGACCAAAAAGTGCATATATCACTGATTCCTTCGTTTTTATTTTAAATTTGTAGTTAATTACTAAATATATAAAAAGGAGAGATATTAGTTCTTAAATATGTAAGTGTTCATTGTAATAAAAGGAGACAGTGGTTGATAAAAAAAGAAAGAAGGGTCAATATTGCTTTCAATTTGAAATTGTGGTGTGTTCACTCAATATTTGCGACGGATTTACATGACTGTATTATTTAGTTACAGCGACAACGGCCACGGTACGTTTGAAAGGAGTTACATTTCTAAGCACATTGAAAGGGTGACAGGTTGCTGCGTGAACTGAATATTTGTTCCGACCTTTATAATTTATATTCCACTCGGTTAGTTCAGTCGAGAATATATGTAAGGGATAACACACGTGGACGTTACTTTTTTGAGTTCGAAGTTATATGAGAAAGTGTCAAGTAATGGGACCATTTTTCAGAAAAACGAAGCAATTTATATTATATTTGAAAAAAAGTCTGTCTCACTTGTAATAAAAGTAAAAATATATTCCATCCTTCCCATTAATATAACCGTCTGTCTATATTCAAGTCAATTTGATATTTTTCAAAAATGTCTTCATGCTTTAAAATATATTTGTAATTCGGTTCTGTAAATAAATTAATGTACCCCATATTTTTATGGATTTTTTTCTTTGATGGAAACTTGCAAGGAAATAAAATTCATATTTTCATAATGTCTTTCATAAAAGTTGAAGACATTTTATTTTTATGGTGCTTGCATAGATAAAAAAAATTTACAGTCTTTGTTCTCTCATATGCATCAGGAGCAACGTATAATTTTAAATTTTGTCTTTTATAGAAAAAAATACTGAGAATAAGATTTAATGAATGATTTATGTGAAATATTGACGGCCTTTCAAGTTTTTAGACTTTGCTTTGTGCTAATTATTTATTGGAATATACAGCGATACCTAGAGCACTTTCAGATGGGATTTCATTATTCTACTGCTGTCAGTTAATCACCCTAAGGCCTAATCGTTCCTTCGTGACCAGCGGTCTCCAAGTAATAATTGCATTCCGTAAGGTACCTGATCAGAGTACCTAATAATATTCATGATTCAATTTCAAGATTGTCCAGCAAACTATAATTTACTTAGTAAAATAAAATGTATTCACATCAAACTGCATAATAATAGTTTTATATAATGTAAATTATTGCATTTCATTTTTTTTCGTAGAAAGCAAATAATTTCCGAGGAGAAAATAAATGAAATGACTAGATCAGAATAAAAAAAACAGTCGAAAATGAAATAATGCAGTTAGAATGTAGAATATTTTTTAATTAGGAAAAGAATTTTGGACAGAATATCCATCCCCTGTAGAAATACTATTTTTGTGCTCAGGTAGCTTTTTAAGTATAAATAAAGTCGTAATTAACTTGTCAGGACAAATTTGACATTTATAGAAGGTATTTTTTTATCGACAGATGACCTTCCGTCTTATGACAGCTAATGGACGTTCGCTAATGGACTTTCTCAATACGTATTGCGTTATGGGATTTTGAGATACGTGACTACTGAGGAGTGACGACAAACGTCGATGTTCGCCATGTCTGTATGTTGTAGGTGAGTCGAACGTGCTGTATAGAAAACCTCACTTCGGAAATTCTTTTAAAGAAAAGTGCCATAAAATTCTATAAGAGACAAGGAGATATTTTCTCTACTAAGTAAGTATCGATTTTTATAGTATATAATTCGAAAACTGGCACGAAATGTAATTTTTTTATTTTTATCTACAGTACCGACGAGCACACTAAAAAATAAAAATGCTTTTAGAGCCAAATTTGGTATGGAAACAGATCGGGCGACAAAACCATTCGACTTCAATTTAGTCCGTGAATCCCGAATTAAAGAATTACGATTTCTGAATCAAAATAGAATGTTTGTGGATGAAAACAAAATCGAATCTGGTATCATTTTTCAAAATGAAGTTGATCAGATACCATATAGAACAACAGAAGATCATATTACGTCCAATGACCCCGAGTTGAATCGTTTTTGCCCATTTTTTCTCAGGCATATTACGGACCCATTTGTTCTGATATGTCGTGGGACAGGTGTCTCTCTTGTAATGTAATGTAAAATGACAATGTAAAAAAAAATTTCCATCATTACCATCCGATATGAAAGAAATTTGATTACAAAATAGTCCAAATTTTAACATTTTTGAAAATTTTCAATAAGTCCTGAAATAATGAATATTCTTAAGTGTTCCTGGATTCTTGTTGAAAATAAGTTAACTTAGAATATGAATATTGTGACAAGAATATTCTAGTATTTTTTTCCTGGATTTTACCAAAGTCTAAACTTGAAACAAAGAAATCATAAAACTTAGAACTTGTAAAATCATTCATAAAAAAATATTAAACATAATTATACTGCACATTGTAAGAAAATTTAGTTAACTATTGCTAATTATCACTTTCATAATTTTTTAAAATCCTTTTTTCGAGTGTCAGAATTTTTAAAATTTTTACTTAGACTTTGGAAAAATCCAAAGAAATTTTATTAGGATGTTCCTGACACAATAGTCATATTCTATGTTAATTTACCTTTAAAATGTGCCCAAGAACACTTAAAAATGTCAACTATTTCAGGAGTTAATTAAAATATAAGGAAACTTTGAAACTTGGACTTTTTTGGCAATATATTCCTAAGGAATTCACAAAATCCTTCATATTGGGGTCATCAGACGCAGAATTTTGACACCTTTCGTGCTATTATGAAGAAAAAAATTTTACTTTATGTATTATCAAAATATTCTGATTTTATGCAACTTACAAAAAATAGGTGGTCTCATAATTCTCGCCGGTACTGTATTTATTGTATTTATATTACCTTTATCTATGATTGGAAGATATTTTATCC
>JBAGKK010353845.1:3789-19048 GCA_037177015.1 Euceroptres primus
AATTGCATTGAGTTGATTTTGAAATTAAATCCGTCTAAAATTCGAATTGCAACTGAAATTCGAATTGCATTCAGTTGATTTTGAAATTAAATCCATCTGAAATTCGAATTGCATTGAGTTGATTTTGAAATTAAATCCGTCTAAAATTCGAATTGCAACTGAAATTCGAATTGCATTCAGTTGGTTTTGAAATTAAATCCATCTGAAATTCGAATTGCATTTGGTTGGTTTTGAAATTAAATTCACTGAAATTCGAATTGCATTCACTTAGTTTTGAAATTAAATCCATCTGAAATTCGAATTGCATTTGGTTGGTTTTGAAATTAAGTTCACTGAAATTCGAATTGCATTCACTTAGTTTTGAAATTAAATCCATCTGAAATTCGAATTGCATTTCAAATGGTTTTGAAATTAAATCCATCTGAAATTCGAATTGCATTACAAATGGATTTAATTTCAAAACCAACTGAATAATTTCAATTTCGAGAAATCCTACATTTGAAGAAAGCCTAAGCTTAAATTTCTTCTTGAATGAAACTCAATTTCGAAAAATTCAATATTCTAAGCGTGGCCAAAAAGGTTCCCATTTGCATTGAAAATTCGTACTGACGAACTGCACACCTCTATGATTTCATAATTTGTTAAATGTACCTATTTCACATTTAAAATTCAGAAATTTTAGAATTTAACAATTGCAAAAAATAGATGGAACTCTCATTAATGAAAAAATATGGTTAGACAGGACATTCTTCATTCTTGTCACAGTTATTTTCTTATCCGTATAGTTATTATTACCATATTTTTTCGATGGAGATAAGCAGTAGTAATTTAGTGTTTGATTTTTTTTTGTAGAAATTTGAAGATTACAGTACAGAAAAACTAGTTAACCGACGCGGCCCTGCCACTACTACCTCGTCAACGTGTCGTGCATCCCCTCACAAGTTCCTTTGGAGTAGTGGCTAGAGTATAGTGGGGTAAAGTGTAGGTGCCATTGACGCGTGTGGGAGTTCACTCACGCGTGTATTCGTGAATACACGTTTCTTGTACAGTGTATACTGTACAGTGTACACTCCAGAGCTAGACAGTCTCTTCTCTTCATGACGTCACACTGGGCGCCGTATAGCGAATATAACGAGATGGCTTGGTAGATCGCGAGTCCTCTCTCTGAGAGTTCGATCGCTAATTATCCTTCTCGCGATTCTCGCAAGTTTCGTGCCCAGCGTGTACGTCGTCTTGTTCGCCAATGGTACATTCTTTTTTTCAGCCCTTTTGCGACAGACAGCGAGATCGACCGGCGAAACATAGACACGATCTGGGACGTTCGTTAGCATACTGATTCGAGGTCTTTTAAGAGGTCTCCAGGGACCAAAATGTCCGTGGTTGTCATTTCAACCATTTATCTTCAGACTATCTTACATCAAAGATACTTCATCAGTTAGATATAATAGTATTAATCATTTCATTAAAGAGAATTTTTAATAGGAGAAAAATATTCAGTAGGGCGTGTCGAAACATTTTTTTCTCTTTATTTCTAGTTCTAACAGATCCAAACTTACTGCTGGGAGACAAAATGACTGCCCTAAAGTTCCATAAAAAAATTTTCTGCTTTTCGCATCGAGGTTATCACCCAAAGTCACAAAAATTACACATTTCTTGTTATTTCAGGGCCAAAACTTTAGGAGAGTTATTTTGACTCCCATCGGCAAGTTTTAAACCCTACGGAAGTATAAGTACAGAAAATTAATTAATAAACCTCTTGAAGATTGAAGGAAATATAAAAAAATCTTGATGTCATTCTAACTTCACTTGCAGTCTTGAAAACACTTTCAAATTTAAACCATCATTAGAAAATTTTCGAACGTGATGTATCGACTTTTGGAGCAGTTAATTAAAGAAGAGCTTTTTTCTTTATTGTTCTCCTAAAGTTTTCCGCCGTTATTGGTCTGCACACAAAGATAAAACCGGGATTTGCTGGCAAGTGAGGAGCTTCGTCCAAAGTTAAGAAAATGGCTTTCAGAGCAAAGTAAAGCGGATCATCGAATTAAACAAGTTTCCCAAGAATCAATAAAAGATACAGAGCAGAAGGATTTGATTTGAAGCGAGCATTGGTAAAAAATCGTTGAAACAAAAGCTGGTGGATTTTCGAAGGCAAGTTGGATCTTCTGAGGTCATTAATAATGCTTCGTTCACAATCACAGTTGTCGCGACCGGTTTCTTGGGTCCGCTTTCAAGATCGTAAGACCGATCTCTAGTGGCGCGACGACGACCTGGTGAGTCTTAGGGACGATCGGCGACACAAGATTACAAAATGTGCTAGTGTGGAAGTCAGCGCTGCTGTTTTCGTGGAGCCAAGGGTCGTGCCAGGATTCCCCTTCGTTTCCACCCTAACATGGATCCTCAAACCCTCGCTATTTTCCCTCTTCGAAGATGAAACTGCTAGGAAATGAGGGGTGTATTTTTTCCAGCAGAAAACTCCAGTAGCAGAACGATTATGGCTTTCTTCTATTATGACTTCATTCACAGCGATCGAACACGAGATACAGTGCTAGAAAAGTCATTAAGGACACTCAGATTGAAACTGTAATTTACTCCAAATTAAACATCTACCGAAAATATTTTTCAATTCAACCTTAAAATTGAACAAATCAATTTAAAGTTTGTAAAATTTATTTATCATATACAATACCCACACAGAAAAATAAGGATAAAATTTGTTGCAGTAAAAATGATCTGCAACTTGCAGATCATTTTTTAGAAGCATAAATTTTTATTCAGACAATTTCACATCTTTCAAAATACATGTGTTGTCATGGAAAAACAAAAAAAAAATTAATCCATATTTGTGTAAAATTTATCCTGTGAAGTTAATTTCTGCTGCAGATAATTTTCACCCCTGAATTGAGGTAAAATTCATCCTTTATTTTTTTCTGTGCATCTGAAAATCAGATTCAAAATTTATTGCACAGCTCAAGCATCTTATTGAAAATGTTTCCATTAAGCCAGAAAATGTGTTGAAAGACTTTTATAAACTTTTACGACAATAGAGAATTTGCATTTAGCCAGAAATTCGAAATCCATTTCAAATCAGAAAGACAGTGCTGCTTCAAATCGCAGAATCGGTCGCCGTTGAAATATGTTACTTTTCAAAGAAAATAAGGCGAAATTTAAAAAAAACAGTTTTCGCTAAGTTATGAGTATTTGAATTTTTAAGGCTGTTTTTTAAAAAAAAACACAATGTTGTTTTCAAAACCTGTGTAACTTTGGATCTAATTCAGATGCTTAGGTTTCCTTTCCAGCTTCTGGTAGCTTCTCTTTGAAAATCCACAAGAAAATTTTCAAAATATTGAAAATTATCAAAATGGCGGCCGTTTTTCTAAAAATATTCAAAGTCGATTTTCTCAAAAACTCCACCTCTTTCTTTGCTCAAATTTTTATGCTGAATTGGTGTTCATGTGAGGAAGAAATCATGTATAACTTTAATGCGAATAATGCGGGTTAAACCACTTTTGTAATCAGGAGAATTGTTTTCCAAAGAAAATTTTTTAATTCTTCTTGAAATTCACACGTCCTCTAGGAAATACAAATTTAAAATTAAACACAATCAAGCTAATAAATGAAGTCTTAGTAATTTCTGACAAATGTGTATGCAATATTGAAAGATATACATGCAGGGTTAAAAATTATTACTAGTATCAATGACACAAGTGCACACACATGACATTTGTCAGAAATTACTAGGACTTAATTTCTTAGCTTGACTTTGTTTAATTTTAAATTTATATTTCCTACAGGACGTGTAAATTTCGCGAAAAATAAAAAAAAAACTTTTTCTTGAAAAAAATTCTCCTGATTATAAAAGTGGTTTAGCCCGCATTAAACTTACATGATTTCTTTCTCATATGAATTCCAATTCAGCACAGACTTTGGTACTGTTCAGAAAATTCATTTTTCAATTACGAATGGTTCTTAGTCATCCAAAAAAAATTGAGAAAAAAAAGGTGGGGTTTTTGAGAAATTCGACTTTAAATATTTTTAGAAAATCGGCCACCATTTTGTTAATTTTCAATATTGTAAACATTTTCTTGTGAATTTTAAAAGAGGACCACAGCTACAAACTCTACCAGAAACTGGAAAGGAACCCTAAACATCTGAATTAGGTCCAAAGTTACACAGGTTTTGAAAATAATTTGTGTTTATTGGAAAAACAGCCTTAAAAATTCAAATACTCATAACTTCGTGAAAATTAATTTTTTTCAAAATGGAAAAAAACGTGTCGCCTTGTTTTCTTTGAAAAGTAACATATTTCATCGGCGACCGATTCTGCGATCTGAAGTTGCACTGCCTGCCTGATTTGAAATGGATTCGGTCAAGTACATTTTTCGGTCACTTTTGCTTGAAACTCATATTTCAGAAAAACCTATTTCAGGTAAAATTACAATTTCACGAACTTATTAAAATTTGAAAATTACGACATGAAGTTGGCAGCTAATTGAAACGAATTAAAATGTAAAGGTAAAGAGAACACAGTAAATACAGGAAATCAAAGCGTTGAAGATCAATTTCTTTAGCAATCAAAAACAATTGTAATACGTGGAAAAAGGATTCATTTGTTTTGTAATAAAACTGCTGGAGATAAAATTAATCCATTTTTTTGAACGTGGAAAAATTGAGAAAAACTTTGCAAAGTTTAGATCCGTCTCTTATTTGTAAACTTAACTTTGTTTTTAACGTGAAAGAAACAGATGACTTTTTTAACTTGAAATCAACAACCCCTATAAAAAAGGAGTGAGATATTTCAAAGGAATATAAAAGAGAGTTAAGGATAATAAATAGTCGGTGTTATATATTCCAAACAGACTCGGACATCATTCTTACTTTCCAAGTGGATAACGCGAGATAAGATCGATTGGAAAAGTTTCGAGACAATCTTCTTGAATCGTCGGCACGAATTGACGACAAGCAGACGCTGGACGCGGACATTTGTACCAATTCTCAACGAGGATCGAAGTGCGGTTTCGAGTCAAGTGGTTCGTCGCATTGTTAGAATCTAGTCGAGTCGGCTTTTCCTTCGTAAAATTGAATTCGCCCATAACGGAAAGTTTGCTTGCGTTCGCTCAAGCAAAACCTCAAGAAACTTTTCCTCGAATAATTACAACTTACTGCTTCGACTCCAAACCACTCCACGCCCCTTTCCTCCCCTAAGTCTAGATTTTTTTCTTGATTCAAGCCACATTTATATTTTTTTAAATGTTTTCAAGTTTCAATTCATTTCCGTTTCATGTAGAATGGAAATGGTTGAATTAACCTATTTTTTATTGAACAAGTTTTTATTTTCTACATTATCTAGGTCAGGAATGTAGTTTTCAAAAAGGAATTTTGAAATGGTAGCTAAAATTCCAGAGGACTAGGAAAGTCGGTGCAGACACAACCCGGGCTGTTTTTGCGTCCTACCTACTGCATAGAGTATTGACTATTGACCATTGTTAGGTCATAGTTGACATTTAGGGTACATTTCGCTTTGAAGTTTGCCGAAAAGACTTTGGGTCCTTGGAGTCGTCACAATAGGTCCGCACACCCTCGAATTTCCTGCACTGACGAGAGGCAGTAGAACGGTAGGACCTGCTTTAGAAATCCCTCGAAACCAATTTATCTTGAGGAGCTTTCTGCTCAACGCTAAACGGATTTTCTCTTCGGTACATTAATTGCTTCATTCGTCGGGAAATTAGTTCGAGTTTCTTTATTAATATCGAGTGTCTCTGTCGAGAACAAGCTAATTGCCTCTTCATTCAGAGTTCAATATTTTAAAAAATATTTGAATTCAGGAATATTATATGAAAATAATATTCTTTGCATACAGTAATTACATAACTTTTATCATATGAAGTTAATAATTTGTTTGCTAAATAATAAATTCTCTTTGCTTTTGGGTTCCAAGAAAAATTAGTGTAATCAAAGGGAATATATTTCTGATTTTGTATGAGTGATCACTGATCAGCAGATCAAAGAGTGCCAACTAGAGTAAATGATCTATTATATTCAAAATCAACAGAGTGATAGAGCATGATTGTATCTTTGGCGATATGGTAATCGCAATAGGAAAAAACATCCTATTGAATTTCTTCGAAGACCCATTGGCATGTTGATACTCGGACACTAATCTTACTTCCTGTCATTTTATCGTCATGGTATGCAGCTCGTACTATGTAATATTATGCTGTCTGGAGGTAACTTAAGGGAGGGTAATCATAAGAGAAAATTAAACTCGGATATCCAGTGCCACTGCATTTGATACAGGAGATGATATTTGATCTTAAACAAGTTTGAAAATTTGCATGGATCCAATTTTGATTAAGGAAATAATTCCTGTGTCGATTTGGTCAATATTTTAGTTTAATATATAAAATTTAACCTTCAAGCTGAGCAGAAATTGTTTAAATTTTAGATATGAAACTTTCTTGAATGTGAAACGAAAGGAATAAGGTAAAAAAGACCATCAATGCATTATTTGAAATTTATGTAATTTCGAAAAAGAATTACACGGAAATAAACATGTTTTTTATTTAGGATTAAATAAGATTACATAAAATTGAGATAAGTCTTTTTTGTAACTCAATATTTATTATTAATAATTTCTTCTATGGCGGTATTAAGAAAAGAAGACGATAACCTTCATTAAAAGTGACATATATGGATACCTATTTTCTATAGTGAATATTTCTATCTAACCATCAACCATAAATATGTAAAGTAGATAAAATTTTTCGCGTAATATGATACCTTTTATAAAGACCGAATAGAATTTGATTTACAATATCTATCGTGTAATTTATCAAAGTATGAATTTCAAAAAACGTTCTGGATTATGCAAATTATATTCATCAAACAAAATATAGAGACCAGAGTAAATTTTTTTTCAATAAATTTTTTTGACAGTATTTTACCTTTTCTGGTTGCTGAGATACTTCAACTTAATCTTTACTCAAAGATTTCTGTATTTTTTGAATGTACCTTCATTTTTGTTTTGGATTTCTGGAACTAATAAATTTTTGGATCCAAGCGAAAAATCCAAAAATAAGTAATAGGGTGGGTCGGAGAAACAAAATTTTGGAAATCGGAAATGGAACTATGTGAAAAAGTAGCGTACACTGAGAAAAACATACTTTTGAATCTATAGCGTATGCTATTGCGATCTGCCAAAAGCAGATGCTATAGATTTCAAATAATATGCTCTGGAATTCATAGCATCGTTGTTGAATCGTTTTTGAATCAACAATGATACTGTAAATTCTATAGTATGTTATTTTAAGTCAATAGCATCTGCTTTTGGCAAATCGCAATAGCATATGCTATAGATTCAAAAGTATTTTTTTTCTCAGTGTATTAAGACCCTGAAAAAGTATAATTAAGGATTCGATCGATAAACTTGGTTTTACGCCTTAACAAAATGTGTTTGAAAAAATTTTTATCAATGTTTAAGGAAGGAGTTGTATCGACCCTCAGTTCAAATAATATTTGGATGTTGATGGTGAATTGGCTTTAGGGTTACAAAAAATTGAAATCAATTTGTCATTGAATCAGACGTTTCGGCCTCGACTATGGGCCCTCATCAGTGATTTATCTCTTACAAAATGAACACTGAACACCTTCAAAAAATTTTTTTTCCGTTTTCGTTTTCTTAAAATATCCATGCCTTCAGAAAAAGGTAAAACAGCCAATTCACCATCAACATTCAAATATTATTAAAAATACTTATTTTCGTAATTTTAATATTTTTGTGGGTGTCAATTATTTTACATTTCAGGAGGCCTTAAACGACTTCCTAAATTTTTACAGATTTTTATTTGCACTTCCATCAGAGATTATTAATGTTTAGTAGACCCTTGTTTTCAAAAAATAATTTTAAACTCTACACTTACAAAAATGTAGAGCGAATTTTTTCAGGCATCTAGAACGTTTCTACTGGTAAAAATACGCTAGAAAGAAATTTGATTAGGCTAGGAAATCATAAGTGTAAATATAGTGACTTTTTTAAAAACTGAGTTTTTGATTTTTTAAAATTATTATTATTTTTCAACTGACTTCAAATATTATTTTTAATACCTCAGGGGGTTTTAGTGATGAAAATACTTTTAAAAAAATATAAAAATGACTTCTTGGAAACCATTCTACCTCTTTGTTTTTGATGCCATGAAATTATCAATTTTTTTCTAGAATATTTTTATTACTAAAATTAAAAAATCACTAAAATTTAAGAAAAGCACAAAAATGAATTTATTAATTATCAATTTTTTAACTAAAATATTTTTATCACTATGACACCCTCAGATGTTAAAAATAATATTTAAAGTCAGTTGAAAAAGAATAATTTAAAAAAATCAAAAACTCAGTTTTTAAAAAATTCAATATATTTACACTTCTTATGATTTCTTAGACTATTCAAATTTTTTTCTAGCGTATTTTTACCAGTAGAAATGTTCTAGATATCAGAAAAATTCTCTCTACATTTCTGTAGGTTTTACAATTATTTTTTGAAAACAGGGGTCTACTAAACATTAATAATCTCTGATGGGGCTGCAAATAAAAATCTATAAAAATTTAGGGAGTCGTTTAAAGCCTCCAGAAATGTAAAAAAA
This sequence comes from Euceroptres primus, assembly GCA_037177015.1. Lineage (NCBI taxonomy): Eukaryota > Metazoa > Arthropoda > Insecta > Hymenoptera > Figitidae > Euceroptres > Euceroptres primus. Next base: position 12,423 of record JBAGKK010353845.1, read on the forward strand.
TTGAAATCCACGAAAATATCAAAATCACGAAAAAAAGAATTTTTTCAAACATATTTTGTTAACGCGCAAAACCAAGGCGTTTTATCGATCGAATCCAAATTAGTTACATTTTTTCAGGGTCCTAATTCGCTACTTTTCCACATAACTCCATTTTCGATTTTCAAAATTTTGTTTTTCCGACCCACTCTAATAAATAATGAGCAAATGAAGAATTTAATAAATACTCGAAGTGACTGTAACTTTTGACTATGGTTCTTGATCTAAAATTATTAAGACCCAATTTAAGTGAACCCTCTTTTATTTTTTTTTTAATAGTCATCAGCTTGTTAAATTTCGAAGAAGGCAGTAGCTGAGTTGGAAACATCAGGACTTTTCTAATCAGCCAGTCAGTTCACTATCCATTCTTGGATCGAAGTTCACGGCTCGTTAACCTACACCTTCTCCCGGTTAACTCGTGTCCTTAGATATATCGACTACCGGATCTCACGAGTTTCGTTCAAACTCGAAAGGAAGAACCGTAACAGGGCCGTAAAAGTTTGCAGATCGCCATTGCGATTCGACCTCAGACTGCATTTTTCAGTCCTTTTTCACTTCCCTGGAGGTTTTCCTTTTTCCTTGAGTTCCGGCCGCATGTGGCGAGATATAAACTTTCCCCTGTGACTTCCGAACTTTTCGTCCGTCTGGCGCTCTGGCCACAACCCAAATTTGCTGCTCGATCGAGTAACAGGTCATCTCACTGCCTAGCCAGGTCAGGGAGGTCCATTGTCAATGCCAAAAGAAACGAGTCGTCAGATTTGAAAATTTCAGAAGAAGAGGACATTTGGGCCCTTCAGGGGTCCCTAGGGACCCATCCGTCTATCTCTATCCTATATCCAAGGCACCAAAAATTCGAAGATAGAAATATGTTTCCTGAAAATTCAAAAAAAAAGGGAACCCTGAATGTGGAATGCAGGCAGATGACTTCCTTTCAGTTTTGTATACCATATGTTACGAATGCACTCACGCCCGACATTTTTCTCGGATTTTAAGGAAGTTTGCAAACATTCGGTTCATCAAAGGACATCGTGGGTGACGATGGGCGAGAAGCATGCTGAGAAAGTGACCTCCCAAATAGACGATATCTCTTAAGTGGCCTTGAAATGTTTTGGGAATGGTTCTGGACGTTCTGGTAAATGAAGTTATTGGTTCCAGAATTTCCAGATAAAAAGTCGGCTTCTTGCAAGTTGAGCATGTGGCGAGAGTAGACAACTATAGAGTTGGCAGGATATCACTGTAGCCTGATAATTTACCGTGAAGTCGGCGTAAAATTAGACCCTTTTGAAAATACGGTGCTCAAGGTCCACTTAAAATCTGGTTTGGATTTAGAAACTTTTGAGTTTAGAGTTTAGTGTCTTTTGAGTTTAAATTAAATCAATGATTAAACGTTTAGATTTGAGAAAGTTTCCTTATCTCAAGACTTCGTTTCATATGCTTTCTTACTTTCCCTTTTACTTCCATTATAATCTTTTTTAAAATTTTTAAACTTTTAAACTTTTTAAACTTCTCTTTTAAACTATTAAAAAGTAAAATTGTAATGATAAAAATTTCGTGTATTTATTCAATTTTAATATAAAGGACCTCGCACTATTTATATTGAAAAAAGGTCTCGGTGAATTTTTTTAAGATTCTTTTATTTTATATTTCATGAAAATAGAAGAAATTTTCCAAAAGGATTTTAATCTTTTCATCGATTCTGACCAGATTTTTTGGGGCGGGGTCCTTTTGCAGATTCTAAGGTTATTTAGCATTTTTCTAAAACGTAACTGAATTTAAAGTAATAAGAATCAACCCTTACTTTTTTCCCAGAATCGAAGTTTCCGTGTTTAGGTCGCGATTTCTAATTCACCAGTTTGCATTTTTTCGCATGTCCTAGTATGCATTCGTTTGCACTCTATTTAAACTATTTATATAATAAATAATAAATTTCATCGTTTTCGCTTCAACGGTCGAAAAGTTGTATGCACCATTAGAAATTTCCATGGCAATTTTCAGAGACATGAGACTGAAGCTTTATGCAATTATCGTTTCTGAAATTTCAGTTACAGTTTGGTAAATTCCAGTTATAGTTTGGTAAATTTAAGATAAATTTAGGAAAATTCCAGTTATAATATTTGGTAAATTTAAGATACATTTAGGAAAATTTAGTTACCGTAACTGAAATTTAAGAAACATTCAGTTACTGTTTGGTTAATTTCAGATACACTTTGGTAATTTTCAGATACGGTTTCTGAAAAGTATCTTAAATTTTATAAAGATTTCTGTTACTTTCGTAACCTAAAAGTTCCGAAAATTTACGTACATTTGTAACAATCTCGGTAACAGTGTGCTCATCATTTTAAGGGGTTTCCCCTACTTATAAGGCCAGAAAAAAGCGATTTCTTTTGATTTTTTTAAGAAAAAAACTTGTTTCTTTGTTCAATAAAGTAATATTTAAAAACTATTCCGTACAATTTTCGTGTAAAAGTAATTAATGATTAAAAAGTTATAGTCGATGCCTCAGTCGATGCCAAGGAACGTCTTTTTAAAAAACATGTTTTGCGGTGAGCACTCCTGCTTGGAACTGGATCATCTAAAATCAAAAATCGAAAATTCGAAAATAATTTAGTTATTATATTATTTTTTCTAGCCTTAAATCGAAGAATTTGAGAAAAAAATAATTTGGGATAAAATTTCGGTCGTTGAAAGTGAAGTGACCGATTTTCAAAATTACACACTTCACTTTCAAAGCCCGCTATTTTGTCCCAAATTCAATTTTTCTCAAATGCTTCAATTTAAGACTAGATAAACTAATATAGTAACTAAATTATTTTCAATATTTGATGTTAGATGATCCAGTTCCAAGCAGGAGTGCTCACCGCAAAACATGTTTTTTGAAAAGGCATTCCTTGGCATCGACTATAACTTTTTAATAATTAATTAGTTTTACATGAAAATTGTACAAAATAGCCTTTAAATATTACTTCATCGAACAAAGAAACTTTTATAAAAAAATAGGCCGAGGATATTGTTACGGAATTTTCCGTAACTAGCATACAACACAGAAGGGGAACAGACTATCCTTACAAAAAATCTGGTAACAATAGTTTCGACCCATACTATATTGTGTACTAGTTGTACGGAAATTTCTGTTATACTAGACATTGACAAAAAAATATGCACACGTTTAAAAAAAAATCCAAAAGAAATCGCTTTTTTCTGTAGGGTAGGGGTAACCTCTTAAAGCATGAAATAAATATGTATAAATAAATGTCATCTTTTGTTATAAAAAGTCTTAGTAGGGGTAAAAAGTTTTAAGTAAAGGTAACTCCTTAAAGGATGAAATAAATATGTATAAATAAATGTCATCTTTTGTTATAAAAAGTCTTTTGACCGTTAAAGCGAAAACGATGAAATTCATTCTGATTTAAAGAAAGTGAATTTGGTCGGGCAACTAAGAACAATACCAAAATCTGGGGCTTAATATCTCTGTATTAAATATTCTTTGATTAGGAATTTACATTTTTCAATGAACTACCTTATGCAAAGAAAAATTATAATAGAAATCGCGACCTAAAAACACGGAAATTTCGATTTTGGAAATAGATTCAGGATTGATTCTCTCTTATTGTTAATTCAGTTACTTTCTAGAAAAAAGTAGAATCTTCAAAAATTTGTATTAAAATTGCAATTGAATAAAAATGATTTTTATATTTTCGAATTTTCCTTTTTTAATTCAGTAGGGGAAAGTTGCCTAAGACGGGCTACCTCCTAAGACGGGCTACCCTTAATATTTTTGTATGAAAATATTATATTCATCACTTATGTATGAAGATATATGCTCAGCAGAATTCTAGTTATTTTGAAAGTGTTTTTTTTTGCATTAAAAGTAAATTAATGAAAATATAAAGGAAAAATTATTTTTGTACATTAGAGAACGAAATTTTACCTGTTTTAGAAGTTGTGATTTAATAACTTCTAATGATTTGAAGGAGTAAGTTTTTTTTTTTGATAGATAATTTTGTAAACTTTGCAATTGTTACTTACGTTTTATTAATTTTTATGCTGTTTAATAAATATATTTAAAATATTGTGAACGTGCGAAATTCCTAAGACGGGCCCCGGTTAGGCGAGAAAACTGCAGATAAGAGCGTAATCTATTTTATCTATGAATTACCGATGGTACACCGAAAATACGTCAGATATTTAAATTTTCCGCTATAATTAGTATTTTCCTAACCTCTTTAATGCTTTGCCGACCCTTAAAGTTTATTTTACAACTAAATAGATCTTAAGAAATAGACCCCCTGGCCAATGAAATATTATCAACGATTTCATATAGAGGATCAGTGAAAAATATATGTCTTCCAACATGTCACAATTCAATTTTATTTACTTTATATCAGTAAATTATTGATCTAAGATGAATAACGTTTGTCATTTTACAACTTTTTATAAATATTAAGTTCGTGATTTTTGTTAATACTTGCTTTCTGTTAGACCTTATTTAACGCTTATTTTACGTTTTATAATGAATTTTGCATGAATAATATGTCATAAATGTACAGAATATGTTTAAACAGTTCGCTACGAATAAAATTTATCAACATCTAGTGTTTACTTACATAGCTTTTTTGATTTTTAAAAAGGGCTCGTTTAGAATACCGGGTTGCCTAAGACGGGAAAAATAAATATTTTTTTGAACATTGAAATTTATTGTCTTTCAAACATTTTTTGAAGTTTTAAGCATATGAATTTTGTAAAGCAAACATGAAACTACGATGTCAATAATCGCTTTTGCTTCTGAAGCTCCTTTAAATCGAACAGTTTTGGAAAATATGGAAGGGGCTCTTAGGCAACTTTTCCTTACTCTTATATTGAACAATTTATCATTTTTGTTGATATCAATGACTTTGAAATACTGCTGATATACGCCAATAATTCGATTGAACGACAAGTACACAATCCATACATTCTTTAATATCAAATTCAACCTATATAAAAAAGATAATTGCAGAAGATTGTATCGTCACCGTTATACAAGTGGTACCTGTGGTGTAACTTTTTGGTTCTTGCGGGAGGTAAAAAAGACAGATGGTACCATTTAGGGGGACCGCTGCAAGAAGTAAATCTACATCTAGGATACATTCTGTGGGTGCGGAGTAACCCGATACAACGGGAGATGCTAGAATGAGATTTAATAAATGCCCCGTGCACACAGGTAAATATAATATGGACGATGGGTACCATATAGAAACGACATCTTAGCACCACAAAAGCCGTAGTCCAAGGGGAGTCGGATTTCGCCAAAGTTCTCAATTCTGTATCTACGTGTCGTCTTTTAACGAATCGCACCGTCGCACGAAAGGACCAGCTTACTTCTTTCTACATCCCTCTTTTTTTCTACCTATAGAAACCTTAATCGTCTTTTCGCGCCACCAGCTCCCTCAAAAAGCTACAAAAGAAGGATGAATATTGGTAAATTGAATTTCGGGGAAAAATTGATCGCAAGAATAATACCCGCTCGCAATGAGAATATAATGGAGGGACTCAATAGAAGAAATATTCGCTCCAGTTGTCATCGGATATCTAATTTCACGATTACAGTTTTGTGTTGCAAGTTTCTCTAGTTTTTCTTCATTCAGAGTCTTACAATTAATACTTTCATAACTTAGTATCGGTCAATAATAGTACGTAACAACGATAACATTCGATAACATTCGAAAATTTTTCTGATGTTTCGAAATGGCTTAAGCGATGATAAAAAATGTGTTAAAAAAATTATGAAATTATTTTGCGATTTTTTTTACGTAAACTAATTGAAATGTTCTCTGCATTACGCAGCCTTTTTAAGTCCTTAAATTCCTAACCTCGCAGTAAATTATAAGGTATGAAAAAAATGCTGCCGATTATTTCGAGATTGATGTGAGATGAAAAAAATCTTTCAATGCACAACTTCACGTTGGTTCGTATCAACTGTCAGCTGAAATTGATCTAATGTGGATTTTTTAAGAATCGAGGGATAAAAGTGCTGCAACTTAATTAATCTAATCGGAGATCAAAATTATATTTCAGGGTTTACTGTGAGATAATCTGAAATATGAAATATTTCTAGCTTCAAATGGGACTAATAACAGTAACTGTCGCCAAAACTTTACGGAGGGCTACACACTCGCTTTTTTGAATTATTTATATATTGAAGAACTGAAGAAAGAGATGTATTTATATATTGAGTACTAAACGTGTTTAAAAAATCCGTTTTTATCACTCATATTTGCAGATACATCAATAATATACGAGACGTAAACCTAGATGCAAATTAAAGATATTTTCATCACTGAATTTTCATTAATTTGTCGAAATGCCCTTTATTTTCTTTGCTGGGATACAAAGATTAATCGGTTTATTTCGCCTCCTTCTCGTCGCAAAAGTAATGATAAGTATCAAACCGATTAATCATTTTTGGTTATTTTTACAATAAGGTAAATGATTAATGAAAGTAGTGTCTGGAGCACTGTTTTAAAATCAACTATCTTTTTTATTATTATTTATCGGCATTTGGAACTCGAAAGTTCATTGCCTCATCTACCCGAGACCGCCACGCGTTTCTA
>JBAGKK010353955.1:0-19048 GCA_037177015.1 Euceroptres primus
CGGATATCTGAAAAGTTTTATTTATAGAGGGTTGCGAAAATTTGGATAGGGGAGAAATCCGGAAGAAAAGAGGCCTTTCTGAAGTCTGTGGAAGGATTTAGGAAACCTGTTTTGAATACCCGAAGGCCTAAGGGTTCAGTTCCAAAAAAAATCACAAATAGAGTCGTTAGAGGTTGATTTAACTTTATAGAAAGATAGGGCTCTTCACTAAGATATTTTAGGTAGGGGTGAGTAACTTTTACTCCCTAGTTAAAAAACTCGCAGATACGCAGATACTGTTTAAAACCTTTTATTCGTTACGTAGACTAGTTACGTATTCTTATTAGTAATCAAAAGGAACATATTTGTATCAGAAAATAAACACTGAGTAAAATTTACTCACGCCTATCCTTCTAGGATTAAGGTGTTTTTTTTTTGGATTCTTTGGCGGCCCGAGTGTTCAATTATGTGAATAGTGAATAGAAAATCATGTGAATAGTGTGGTTTTAGGATGATTTAATAGTTGTACTTTATTAAATTCTATGGTGGCCCGCTAAAAAATCGAAAAAACTCGGATGTATGAGAACTTATGTTTAGAGGGTTGCGAAAATTTGGATGGAGGAGAAATCCCGATGAAAATAAAAGAAAAAATTTTATGAAGTCTGTCGCAGGATTTAAAAGGCCTGTTTTGAATACCCGGCGGCCCGAGGATTCTGTTCCAAAAAAGATTACAAATGTACTCATTAGAGGATTATTTAAGGTGTTATTTCTTAGATTCTTTGGCGACCCGACTCTTCAATTATAGAAAATTGTATTAATTATGTCGTTTTAGGATGAAATAAGACATAACTTATTAAATTTCGTGGTGGCACGCTAGAATATCAATAAAATTCGCTACTAGCACAGGGTTGCTATAGAAGTTAGGGAATTCTGGAAAATCAGGAATAGTCAGGGAATTTGAAAATGGTCATGGAAAGTCAGGAAAAATCTGAAAAGAGTCAGGAAATCTTTTTTGATTCAACAAATTACAATTATATCTCTGCCATTATAATTACAGTTCAAAAATTATAATTTTATAATTATAATATTATAATTTTATATGTATATAAATAATATTATAATTATATATACATATTATAATTATAAAATTGTAATATTATATAATTATATATAATATTGCAATCTTATTATTGATGGTATTTGTTGAAAAAGATGTATATATATAATAAAAAAGATTATTTTTTATTAAATAAAGGTAAAAAATAAAAAAATGATTTACTTGAAAACATTTTTTAGGATTTTAATTAATGATAGCTTATTTTCTCGGGGAAAAGATTCTCTACAATTTGACCTGATTCAGTTTTTAAAAACAAATTTTTGTAATTGCTGAAATCACTAAAAAACTATTTTACAAACTATATTTGATTCCAATTTATTTATATTTGAAAATTGGATGAGGTTAAATTGTAAAGAACCTTTCTCCGGAGAAAATAAACAATTTTCATTCAAACGAATATCATTTTGAAAAATTTGTTAAAGAGTGATGAGAAAAAAAGTCCAACGAAAATAAAATTTTTTAAATAAATAATTTTTGTTTACATACACACACGCACACACACACATACATATATATAATTTTTCTCATGAAAATACATCTTCTCTCTTTCAAACGGTACCATCAATTAGTTGGTGTTTCTTTATGTGGGCTTTAGGTTCCAATAATAAAAAAAACTGTGTTTTTTAATCAAACGTTTTGACTCATATGGAAGTCCTCTTCAGTGATTTATTTCTAAACAAAACCGAAAGTTAAATTTTCATTAATGTAATTTTGATACAGATAACAATGAAGAAAAAAGTTTATAATTATAGAAATTAAATTGCAATTATAACGCTGTTTGTTGTAACAGTTTTTGTTTTTAAAAATATATTTTGTATAATAAGTTCAATGATAATCAATCAATTAAAACCAATCAAATGTAATTAGTTGCAATGAACTACAACCAATTCATGACCAATCATTAATTATTTAACTAATCAGTTATAAAGTGTAACATAGTAATATGAAGGTATACTGAAACATATCATAGATAATTATAGAAAAAGTATAAAAAATTTTTAACCATTTTTTAAACATTATTCGTAGAATTGTGACATGTTGGAAGATATGTCGTATTTTTCATTGGCCCTCTATATGAAATCGTTGATAATATTTCATTGGCTATGGAGTCTATTTCTTAAGATCATAAACTGAATGAATTTGATACTAATAAGCAATGTATAAATGTTTAGGATTAAAAAATTATCAATAAAATTACCTTCTTAAAGATTTTTTATGTCATTTCGGTTACCGAATATGTGGTTTTCGAAAAAACGTCGGAAAATTAAATTAAATTTATCGGCAATGTTTGGTAACGAATGTTATTAGTGCAATAGTGATATGAGGATTTTCTTTCACAATTGCTAAGATTAGTAATACATGTAAAGACATATAACTGATGAGATTCGACAAATTCTGGATAATATTGTAATTTTCACCGATTGATTCCATTTATTTATTTTAATATCTATTTTAATTTTCATTATTATAATAAACAAATGTATAACTGATGATTAATTCTGTTTCCCCGAGACCTGTTTTTTCCTGTCCATAATACCTTAAGGTGTTATTTTTGAGATTCTTTGGCGGGCCGAATCTTCAATTGCAGAAAATTATACTAATAATGTGGTTGTAGGATGAATGAAATTGACTTTTCAGTTTGGCTGGCGGCCCGAGTACTTACTTAGAAACAAAATTAAGAAAATCTATTCCAAACTCAAAAGACAATCTACATAATTCTTCAGTTTCACTGGCGGCTGGAGGTTTTAACACCCCCGGACGCCGGAAAAGCTAATACATTTATCAGAATTAAGGTCTCCTGCATCAAGCTTGAGCAACTTTTGTGTAAAAAGACACAAGAAAACTTCGCGGGGGTGTTGGTCGGTATCCACAATGTGTCCCAGGGTTGCAATGCACTCGTTTAGGTGCAGCAGGCTGCAGAAGTATTCCGCGAAGGGGTGGTAGTGGACCAAAAAGAAGAGTCGGGCGCGAGAGAAAAAAGAAAAATAAGAGAGAGACGACGTAGACTCCGTTGTGATCGGACGAAGAAGGGGTTCGGGTCGCTGGTCTATTGTTTTTTACCTCCGAGACTCCGCATGGCGCTACGAGAAACACAAAAAAATTCTGAATGCTGAATGCGTTCCTAGGATTTCAATAATGCTGACACGGACCCACCTCCCAAACTCAAAGAAAAAGGAAGAAAGGGAAAAAAAGCAGAGTGGACCTTTTAACAAAAAACCAATACTTCAGAAAATTGTATTTTAGTGGCGGCCCGGATTGTTCAACCCTCGCGCCGCCAGGGAATCAGAGATATTTTTAGACCTGAGAACGAAATCTGGTATATAAATTGGCGGCCCGGCTCGTTAAAGTCTCGGGCCGCCAGGAAATAGTGATTTTTTCTTTCGGTACAGTGGTAAAATTCGTAATTCTTGTCGAATCTCGACTTTAAGTGGAAGAAAAAGTAGAGAGGAAAATATTCTTCGAGTCTTTGGGATCTGATCTTTCTTTTTCTAGGCTGGTCTTCAACGGAGGTGTATACACTCTGCGGCAAATACTCGCTGATCTCCGGCTCAGATACCGAGATAAAACAATATAATGGCCGCCTGCTGGTGCATTTGTTGCTCTGGGACAGGGTGAACAGAGGCTATTATTGTCGATCTTTTTATCTCGTGCACAGAATCTCTTCTCTTTTCTCGATTCTCTCTGTCTCTTTCTCTCTATATCTCTTGTCATACGCACCGCTACCAGGATATGAATCCTTTTATCGTCAACCGAGACAATGCGACTCTCCTCTTGTCTTCTCGTCGTTTTCGATTCTTGCATGAGACTTTGTCAAAAAGAAAAAAAGAGGAGATATTCTCCTGTGAAAAACCTGTAAACCCTAGATGCGCCTCAATAGGTCGTCGATATTTTTTATGCGTCTTTCGACCTTTGCTCCTTTTCCCTCTCTCTAGAGAAGAAAAGACTTTTTAACTGTGGCGGGACACTGTTTTCATTCCTTCCAGAATCACCAACTCGTCGATAAAACATCTCACGGAAGTTCAATCTTCAAGATTTCCCGGCGGTCCGAGGTTTTCTCATGGTTTAAACCTTTAAACCGAGGTGTCTAGCGTCCTGGAAATCCTTGAAAACCTGAAAAAGTCCTTGAATTTTTGTCTGCCTGGAAAAACCAAAAAGTCCTTGAATTTTTGTCTACCTGGAAAATCCTGGAAAAGTCCTTGAATTTCACTCATAGTCCTGGAAATGTAAAAAGTTTCCAACCTAACCAACCGATATGAAAGAAATATTAGCTCTCTACATTTAAATTAGTAGTCTTCTTCAAATGAGAGGGTTGCTACAGGTCAGAGAATTCTAGAAAGTCAGGGAATTTTAAAATGGTCCGGAAAAATCAGGAAAAGTCACGGAAAACCTTCAAAGAGTCAGGGAATTTTTTTTGATTCAACAAATTATAATTATATCTCAGTTTAATAATAATTATTAATTTAAACCTTCGAAGAGTTTGATTCAACAAGTTATAATTATATCTTAATTTAACAATTATCATAATTATATAATTATAATATTACAAAATCAGGAATCACAATCAGTTCCCTATTCCCCTTTCTTTCCCCTTTCCCCTATTATTCTCAAAATCTCCTAAAATCACTTTTCTTAGAGTTTCATTCCTTTTTCTTCCTTTTTCCCCTTTTTATATTCAAAATTCCGAATAATTTTCCAAAAATTATGAGAAATGAAAACTTGTTACGTTCAAAAACTCTTTTAATGTTTTCTTCAATTTCCCATAATTTTCAAATTTTCAAAATCTACAAAAGTCTCTTAAAATCTCCTAAAATCCTTCAAAATCTTTTAAATTGATTTAAACTCCTTCAAAATTCTCCAAAATATTATAGACTGTTCTAGAATCTTCTGGGTTCTCCTACAATAATCTTATAAAATAATATCCCGAAATTCTTTAATATTTTTTGAAAATGTCAAAAAATGATGTTTTTTCGAAAAATAAAAAAAAATATTTATTTAAAAAAAGTTAAACATGTCGATCGTAAACATTTAAAAATCTCTTTGAATATCAAGAAAAATAAAAGTTTTACACGATTTGTCGTCGTCGCGAGTTTTTGGTGACTTGGAATCTGCTCAAAACTTTCACAGGGTGTCTAGCTTCCTGGATATGTGGAAATCCTTGAAAACATAAAAAAATACTTGAATTTTTGTCTACCTGGAAAAACCTGGAAAAGTCCTTGAATTTCACTCATAGTCCTGGAATTAACTCTCTACCTTTGAATTAGTAGTCTTCTTCAAATGACAGGGTCGCTACAGGTCAGAGAATTCTAGGAAGTTAGGGAATTTAAAAATGGTCAGGGAAAATCAGGAAAAGTCAGGGAAACCTTCAAAGAGTCAGGGAATTTTTTTTTTTATTCAAAAAATTATAATTATATCTCAATTTAACAGGTATTATTAATTTAAACCTTCAAAGAGTTAGGAAATTGTTTTTGATTCAACAAATTATAATTATATCTCAATTTAACAATTATTATAATTATATAATTATAATATTACAAAATCAGGAATAACAGTCAGTTTCCTATTCCCCTTTCTTTTCCCTTTCCCCTATTATTCTCCAAATCTCCTAAAATCACTTTTCTTAGAGTTTCATTCCTTTTTTCCCTTTTTCCCCTTTTTATATTCAAAATTCCGAATAATTTTCCAAAAATTATAAGAAATGGAAACTTGTCATTCTAAAACTCTTAATGTTTTCTTCAATTTCCCATAATTTCCAAATTTTCAAAATCTACGAAAGTCTCCTAAAATCTCTTAAAATTCTCCAGAATCTTTAAAATTGATGTAAAATCCTTTAAAATTCTCCAAAATATTTGAGACTGTTCTAGAATCTTCTAGATTCTCCTACTTATAAAATAATATCCCAAAATTCTTCAATATTTTTTTAATCTTCTGGGTTCTCGATCTTATAAAATAATATCCCAAATTTAATATTTTTTGAAAATGTCAAAAAATGATGTTTTTTTGAAAAATTAAAAAAATATTTATTTAAAAAAAAATAACCATGTCGAGCCGGAAATCCCTTCAGTTTGAATCAAAGAAGCGTGCCAGATTTTTGGTTTCATGAAACAAAAATTTTCATATTTTTTTCGCGTTTAAAAAACGTCAAATTTTTTTAAATTGTTATTTTCAAGCGTAAAAAAATTTGAAAAAAATCCTTTTTATGAAATTAAAAATATGGCACGTTTCTTTGATTCAAACTATCCTAAAGGGATTTTCGGCCCAACATGTTCAATTTTTTCAAAATAAATATCTTTTTTTTATTTAAAAAAAATCATTTTTCGACATTTTCAAAAAATTCTAACTTGGAGAAAAAATTTTTTTCAATTTGGATCTTATATTATTATTCATCATCGAAAACTACATGTACAAAAAATTCGGCATTATTATCTCTCCCACAGGAAAAATTTGAAAAATGTTCAAAATTTCGAATTTTTACGTCAAAAGTCCGGACAGAAGAATTTTAAAAAAAAATTCTTTTTGCCCCTTTTTTATGTCAAACCACAACTTTTTTTTCACTAGGCTCAAAATATCAATCAATTTTAGCATTTTCACTTTGTCCTATTCTCCAAAATATACTAGGCTCTTCTAGAATCTTCTAAAATTTTCTGAATACTTCCGTAATCTTCTAAAATTTTCTACAGAATCTTTTAGAATCCTCCAAAGTCTACAAAAGATTACCGAAATTTTCTCAAATTATTTAGAATCTTCAAAACTTATCTAAAATCTGTTAAAATGCTCCAAAATATTCTAGATAGATTTAAAATCTACAATCTTTAGATTCTTCTGGATTCTTCCATAATCTTTTAGAATCTTTTGGATTCTCCTATAATAATCTTATACGACTTTAAAAAATTCTTCAGGGATTAGACTACCTTTGAACCTCTAAAAATAATAGTACCTTTCACACAAGTATCGAACAGTATTTTATACCACAAAAGCCGAAAAATCATTTCAAAGATGAGATTTTGAGGTTAGAGTGGTATAAAGTGATTTTTGCGACTCTCTTTTGACGAAATGAAAAACTATTGAGTAATTTAAAGTTAAGGGATTTATTATTCATAAAAAAAGTATCTAAAATAATTTTTTTTACTTCTCTAATTTGGCAGCGCAGCGGTACAGCCCATCCAAATTGCAGTAGTGTTTTTAGAGGACGTCCGCGGCAGGAAATCTTAAATAAAAATCCACTGGAACAAGAAATCAAAAAAATTCTTAAACTAAATAAGAATGCCGAGTGAAATACTCAAGATTATTGAGAAATATTGATTTTTGTGAAAATGGTGAACACTTGAAGTGAAAATTTTATTTTTTGAAAAAAAAAAAACGACACTTAAAGCTTTACAAAATTGGCAATTTTCAATCAATCTCAAAAATCGTGGGAACTTTACTGTGCAATCTTACCTACTTTAAGAATTTTGTTGGTTTTTTGTTCCAGGTTCAAAATTGGATTTTTAAGATTTCCTGCCGCAGACATCCTCTAAAAACACTACTGCATCTTGGATGGGTCGTGCCGCCGCGAAATTAGAGAATTAAAAAAAATTATTTTAGACGCCTTTTTATGAATAATAAAGCCCCTAACTTTAAATTACTCAATAGTTTTTCATTTCGCCAAAAAAAATCACAAAAATCACTTTATTTTTAGAGGTCCAAAGGTAGTCTAACCCCTTAGTACAATCTTGAAGAATTCTTAAAAATTCTTTAGTATTCTACAAAATATACTAGAATGTTCCAAAATCTTCTAAAATCTTCAAGAATTTTCGGAAATGTACCTGAAATTTTGAACCTTCAAATGAACAAACTTTTTTTCTTAACTTAAATTTATTTTGAAATATTGTTCAATCTAGAAAATAAAGAGAAATATCATGAGCTTTTTATCATTACATTAGTAATAATAAAAAATAATAACATTGATAAACCAATAGTTTAGAACAAATTTGAGTTTATAACGAAATCAAATAAAGATTCCGTTCATTTGAATGTTCAGAACTTCAAGCACATTATTCTGAATTGCATTAGAATTTCCAAAATTGCAGAATCCTTTAGATCCCTCTCAAATCTACAAAAGATTTAAATAATCTTGAAGAATCTTCTAGATTGTTTTCAGAATCTTCCTGAAATTCTGCAGACTTTTTGAGTGTTAAAGAAAAAGTTTGGAAGAGACCAGAAGATTTTAGAACTTTATGGAAGATTGTGCAAGAATCCGGAAGTCTCTGGAAGATTCTAAAAATCTAAAACACTTAAAAATCTAGATTGTAAAGAATGTTTTCGAATTTTAAAAGATTAAATGAATCTACAAGTTTATGGAAAACTATTCTGAAATAGTTATTGGATATATGGATATATGGAATATTAAAAATATTCTGGAAAATTTTAAAAGTTGGTTGAAAAGTCGAAAATTCGTGAAGGATTTTAGAAAATTATAGAGCATTCGAAAGATTCCGAAAGTATAGAAATTTTAGGAGTGTTTTAGTAGATTCTGGACAGGAATCTAAGATTTTTGAGGATTTTTTTAAGATTCTGGAGAGTTGCAGCTTACTTGGTATTTTTAAAAGAAAAACTTCGCTCCTTTTTTTTTAAATTCCTTTTTTCGAAGAATAAAACCCCTATTTTCCCTAAAATTGAACTACTGAACCACTGTGATCCCTGTATTATATAATTATATATAACGGCAGATAACGGTCAGGGAAAATGAAAAATTGATGAGGGAAGGTTAGAATTGGGATTTTGAATTTGGGATTTTGTAGCAACCCTGAATGAAATCAGGAGAAGGCGTTTATCAATTGCTTTAGTAAGCTTATTTTGCAGAATAATCATTGTACAATAATCATGCACTTAGTAAGACTTACTAATTTATTTATTTAGGTTACTAAATGAATTTCTAGTTTTTTTACTGCAAAATAAAATTTTATTTATTAAAGATCAATAGAAACGCTTACTAAAGCAACTGATAAACGACTTAGTACCAAACTACTAATTCTTATAAAGTATTTCCTTAAAAAATAGTTTTTTAAGCTTACACAGATAAATACAGTTAGCTAAAATCAAGAATTTCACAAATCGTATAATAAACATTTTATATGGTTCATTCAGTTGTGTAAATTATTCCTATCTTACAGGTTCAAGAAAAAAAGATTTCTCCCATCAAAGTTTATGGTAATAATAAAAAATTATACCTAATAAATAAAAATAAAAATTACCTATAATAAAAATTTATTTCTTACCTGAAAACCCTAAAAAAGTCCTGGAATCTTTTTAAGGAGAAACGCTAGACTCCATGTTAAAACCCACGAGATTATATATTTTTCTTCAAAATTTGATATATTTTGATGGAATTCAACCAGATTTCTCAACTCTTATCTGTTTTCTAAATGAATCTGCGAAATAATTAAGTGTTCCCGGATACACTTCCAACATTGTGTGTGGGTGGCTGACTCAAAAGGCGCGGCACTCGGTCAGAAGTTTTTCTAGAAAATCTCTACCCCATTGAAAATTTCAAACGAAGGATAATTTTTGCTGATAATCATCACAGTAATTATGATACCTTAAGAAGATGATCTTGTTTGTAGCAGGTAATTTTGCGTTTAGGTAATCCATCCCTCTGTAAACAGATTATTTACGAGGGAAAGGCCCTGAGATTCTTTCTCGCTCTAACTTGTTTTCTCTCTTGCTCCGGTTCTCTCCAGCGCATAGAAACTATATGCATTGGATTCGCAGGTCAGTGGGTTGTCGCATCGCGTCAGTCACTTTGTGTCACCAGGTCCGATTTATCTCGTTCGTCAATCTTTTCGCTGACCTCCCGCCAAGTCTCGGATTACCACCATTGCCGACATCGCCTCATGTACTCAACTTCACTCCACCCATATTTCAACATTCGTTCCCCGGTTGTCTTCGTCTTCCGCTTTTGATTCGCCCCCCTTGTCCCGATCGCGATCGACGTTGCCTAGATAAGATCGGCATTATTACGCCTCATTCTACACGCTCACAGCTCCCCAAGTTATTACAAAACACTTCAGACAACTTTTCATGGAAATAAACCAATTTTTCTTCCTTTAGGTACTTAAAAACTATCGAAACTGGCGTTAAATCTAGAGAAAAACGGTTCTTTATCTTGATTTCCTGGCGGCCCGAGTGTTAAAACACTCTGAACTTGCCTGAAAATAACTTTAATTCCGAAGAAAAAGATTATTAGATTTGATTTCCAGGCGGCCCGAGTGTTTAAACACTGATATGTTGTCTGAAAACCACTTTTTTCTCAAGAAAAGTGTTTACTTGCCTTGATTTCCTGGCAGTCCGACTGTTAAAACACAGGTAACTTACTGAAAATACTTATTATGAAAATAATTATGTATAAAAAAAATATTATGTTAAATGATTATTTAACTTGATTTCCTTCCGGCCCAAGTATTAAAACACAGTTCACTTCCTGAAAATACCTTTGATTACGAGAAAAAAAGATTATTTGACTTTATTTTCTGGCGGCCGAGTGTTTAAGCCCCGTTTTCTTGCCTAAGAACCACACTATTCACAAGAAAAATATTTATTTGACTTGATTTCTTTGCGGCCTGGGTGTTTAAACCCAGTTATCCTATCTGAAAACCACATGATTCACAAGAAAAATGTTTATTTAACTTGATTTTCTGGCGGCCCAAATGTTGAAACAATATTCCCTTGTATGAAAACCACATGATTCACAAAAAAAATGTTTATTTAACTTGATTTTCTGGCGGCCCGAATGTTGAAACAATATTCTCTTGTCTAAAAACCACATGATTCACAAGAAAAATGTTTATTTAACATAATTTCCTGGCGGCCCGAGTGTTTAAGCCCCGTTATCTTTTCTAAAAACCTCATTATTCATAAGGAAAATGTTTATTTGACTTGATTTGTAGGCGGCCGGGGTGTTTAAACCCAGTTATCCTATCTGAAAACCACATTATTCAGCAGAAAAATGTTTATTTAACTTGATTTCCTGCGGCCCGAGTTTATTTAACTTGATATCCTGGCGGTCTGAGTGTTCAAACTCTGTTATCCTTTCTGAAAACCACATTATTAACAAGAAAAATGTTTATTTAACTTAATTTCCTGTCGATCCGAGTGTTAAAACACTGTTAACTTCATGAAAATTTCTTTAATTACAAGAAAAAAAAGATTATTTGACTAGATTTCCTGGCGGCCCGTGTGTTTAAACCCTGTGATCTTTTCGGAAAACCACATTATTCACAAAAAAAAATTTGTATTCAACTTAATTTCCTGGCGGCCCGTGTGTTTATGCCCCGTTATCTTTTCTGAAAACTATATTATTCACCAGAAAAATGTTTATTTAACTTGATTTCCTGGCGGCCCAAGTGTTTAAACCCTGTTATGTTGTCTGAAATTGTCTGAAAACTACTTCATTAAGAAAAAAAAAACGGTTTGCTTACCTTGATTTCCCGGCGATCCAGTAGATAAGTGTTGTCTAAAGTAAAAAGAAACGTACTTTTTGCTTCAAAAAGATCTAATCCTTTATTTAGGCAACACTGAATATAAAACAGAATGAAGGCAGACCGTAATCGTTTGTTAGTGCGACGGGTATTTAAAGCCAGCAATTGCAACGACACAATGCCTTTTCCGCCCACCCACGTGCTCACTCAACACAAATGGATAGGCATTTATCGGCAATCCGTTGGATGCAATCCTCATAATCCGCTTTGCACGCGATATTTTGCTGGCGCAAATCGCCAAAATGAAATCGCGAGGTAACATGCGAACGAGCCCCTCTCACTCCCACCAATACAGAAAGCCGTGGTAAACTGCTTGGAACCGATGCGAAACAGCTATTTGCATGTTCGCTTTTACATCCAGAAGTAATAGGAAAAACCTGATGAATTGTTTTCCCCTCTTTCTAAATTACTTTTTAAGGTCATTTCCTCTTTCTGGTGCTATATAACCGAGAAGTTTACGAGTTTTTGGAAAACAGTTGATTTACCCTGGCGGCCCGGGGAGTTAATCGCACAAAAACCTTTGGGCCGCCACGGATATTGTAAGTCACAACACTGCAGAATATTTTTTTATAAAAATTAATGGCGGCCCGATAATTTAAAGCCTCGGGCCGCCAGGCAGTTTATAACGAGAATTTTGAAAAACCAGTTTTTTTATAATGGAGCGTGGGACGAATTCTGCAGACTTTATCGCAATTTTTGTGCCCGCGGGAACGGCGCTAATAAATGGCCCACGTGTAGCGGCGGTGTCGGTGGTCCAGGGAGGTGGATGGAGTAAATCTCGACGAAAACAAAGAGAACTGACAGATTATGTGTAAGAGAGGGAAAATGAGAGGGTTAGCCCTTCGTGGGAAGGGGTAAGAAAAGACGCTTGGGGTCAGGGGTGACATCTGGCTACAGCTTCGCTGCAGTCAATCCGGCCGAGTCATCCACGGGGGCAAAAGTTTCTCGCAGGGGTTGATTCCGACGTCCGCCCTTAACACGTACACAGCCACTTTCCTACGCTCAGTAACTATTCCGGCGTTTATAGGTATATATTCTCAGATCTCCTGTTGTTTTCCCTCGTTTGTTTCGCCTCCGGTGTTGAGATTAAGAAAATAGCGGGAGGCCCCCGTTGCGCCTGTGGGAACCTGGCCAAAACTTCTTTGACTTGATTCCCTACCACGTTTTTTTATCTTCACACTCGGCAAAAACCACAAAGCGTTGAATTTTTGTGAAAAAAAAGTGATTTTATAAGATATGCTAGCGGCCCTGGGTGATAATCTTGTCTGTACTTACGAGCCGCCAGGGAACTTATTAAATGAGCTCTTGAGTAAACATTTTATATTTTTTATTTTGATTTAAAATTCAGTTTATATACCGGGCCGCCGGAAAATGTACATTTTTTAACGAAAAAAACGGTCAATAAATTGATTATTAAGGGAAATTAAATTTATTTTTTAATATATATATATATATATATATATATATATATATATCCTGGCGGTCCACGCTGTTAATCTTGTCCAAACTTCTGGGCCGCCAGGGAACTTGTTAAATCAGTTCTCGATTAAACTTTGTATATTTTTTATTTTGATTTAAAATCCAGTTTAGATACCGGGCCGCCGGAAGATGTATGAAAATTTTTTCTGAAGAAACCGCCATAATTGATCCTTAAAAGAAATAAATTTCTGTTTGTAATATGTATATCCTGGTGGGCCAGGCTGTTAATCTTGTCCAAACTTCTGGGCCGCCAGGGAACTTGTTAAATCAGCTCTTGATTAAACATTGTATATTTTTTATGTTGATTTAAAATCCAGTTTAGATACCAGGGCGCCAGAAAATGTATGACATTTTTTTCTGAAGATACCGCCATAATTGATCATTAAAGGAAATAAATTTCTGTTTGTAATATGTATATCCTGGTGGGCCAGGCTGTTAATCTTGTCCAAACTTCTGGGCCGCCAGGGAACTTGTTAAATCAGCTCTTGATTAAACATTGTATATTTTTTATGTTGATTTAAAATCCAGTTTAGATACCAGGGCGCCAGAAAATGTATGACATTTTTTTCTGAAGATACCGCCATAATTGATCATTAAAGGAAATAAATTTCTGTTTGTAATATGTATATCCTGGCGGGCCAGGGTGTTAATCTTATCAAAATTTCCGGGCCGCCAGGGAATTTATTAGATCAGCTCTTGATTAACCTTTCTCTATATTTCATTTTGATTTGAAAATGACTTTAGACACTGGGTCGCCGAAAAATGTGCGAATTATATTTTTTTAATAAAAAGAACCGCCATAATTGATCCTTAAAGGAAATAAATTTCTGTTTGTAATATGTATATCTTGGCGGGCCAGGGTGTTACTCTTGTCAAAACTTCCGGGTCGCCAGGGAATTTGTTAAATCAGCTCTTGATTAAACTTTATATACTTTTTATTTTGATTTAAAATCCAGTTTAGATACCGGGCCGCCGGAAAATATATGAAATTTTTCCTGAAGAAACCGCCATAATTGATCATTAAAGGAAATAAATTTCTGTTTGTAATATGTATATCTTGGCGGGCCAGGGTGTTACTCTTGTCAAAACTTCCGGGCCGCCAGGGAATTTGTTAAGTCATCTCCTTATTAAACCTTATATATTTTTTTTTATTTTGTCTATGAAAGCATTTTAGACACCGGGCCGCCTAAAAAAGTACGAATTTTTTTTTCTACATATGTCGATTGAAATTAGCACTGGTAATATTGATTTCTACAAGCAACACTCTAAAGAAAGAAAAAAACAAAATCGAAACAGCGCTAAGTCGGGTTGCCTATAGACTCGAGTGTCGAGCAAATTGATCCTACAGGAAGTGGATATCGTTCGACGTATTCTGTCAACGATGATTGAAGACCTCCCGTGGTGTGTAAAGCACGTCGAACTCTTTGGACTCCCCACAGGCGGCACCTGCTTGGCAGAAAAGCTTTTGTGCCTCTGGTCCAACTATTCTCCATTTTTCCACTGATATTTCAAGGAGTAATACTCTCGTCGGGTTAGGTTGGGAGACAGGAGTAAAATGCAACGCATTGCGTCACTAGGCATGTCGATATTATATAGAGAGGGTTCGAAAACAATGAGTTCAGAACCCTACTTGCATTTACACGAGGCTTTGTGAGAAGTCGCTGCTTGATTAATATCCTTCTATCGAAAAGCTGGATCAACTCAATTTCACAAGGAATTTGACTAAATCCATTCTTTATGCAAGATAAAATATCATCAATTTTAAATTTCCCGCTCTGATCAGCGCGGGAAATTTAAATTTTAAATACCATTTTAATCTTATCTTGTTTGTTTTTTCTTATTGGAAAATTGGATTATATTCTTTAAATTCTGAGGAAAATCCTATCTAACCGAGATACTGATGCGTGATGCATAAAACTTATCTCAGTGCCTGCAAGTATAGCTTACCGCGAATTCAATAACGCCGCCAGACTTTTGAATAATATTCCGTCTACGTTTTCACAAATTCCGAGGAATTCCTTGGAATATCGACTCGTTTAATCCTTCCGTTTACAGGAACTGATTCAAGGCATAAATCTATTTTAAAAAACTAAGTCAAATGGGTAAAAAGATTGTTTTCTGGCGGCCCGAGTATTTAAGCACTTGGAAAACTTCCAAAATTTTCTGAATATTAAGAAAATTGACTATTTGTTATGATTTGTTGGCGGCACGAAAACCTAAACACTCGAAACTTTCTGAATATTAAGGAAATGATTCTTTGTGATTTTGTGGCGGCCCGAGTATTTAAACACTTGGAAAACTTCCCAAAATTTTTGAAGATGAAGAAAATTGATTGCTTGTCATGATTTTGTGGCGGCCCGACTGTTCTAATCCTCGGGAATTATAAAATAAGACTGCAGATTTTAAGAAAAATGTTTTTTTCTCAAAATTCCGTGGCGGCCCGTGCACTGGAGAACTCGGAAGTTGATCTTTCTCGATGTAAAGTGAATTAAAACCCCTTTTTTTAAAATAAGGTCTAACTTGGACCTGAAATATCAAATTATTATCTTTTGAATTCATCTCTTCATGAGGCCACAAACTATTTGATTCATC
This sequence comes from Euceroptres primus, assembly GCA_037177015.1. Taxonomy (NCBI): domain Eukaryota; kingdom Metazoa; phylum Arthropoda; class Insecta; order Hymenoptera; family Figitidae; genus Euceroptres; species Euceroptres primus. The sequence continues at coordinate 15,682 of JBAGKK010353955.1, forward strand.
CGCAGACTTCCGAGATCCTAGACTCAGAATCACTGAAAAGGAATACCGTTTCCTCCTAATAAGTACCAGAGCGTAACTCAATTTCGTCGTTTCAGGATTCTCAGGCCGCAATATGCGCTTTATATATATGCAGAATGCACCTACAAATTACACATGCATACACAAGTGAGGTGAGAAATTACTAAGCCTTCTCGGTTCTTAGGATGGCAATAAACTTGAAAACATCACGATGAGTATACGTACTTTGAAAGATAAAAGAAGATGAATATTTTGTAATCGGAGCCTCCGGTGTGCATTCTTTTAGAATCGCCTAACTTAATGAATCCATCGGGAGGCCAACCAGGTAGAAATAATTCGTCGCTTCAACTCCGTGTAAATTAAATTTTTTCCGCGGATAATATCTTGCAAGCCGATTTTTCCATTAAAAAGAGCCTTTTTTCTGCTTTTAAGAAGATGAGACTGAGATTATTTGAAAAAAATTAATTGCTGTAAGTGCTTAGCACTTGGGCCACCAAAAAATCGGGAAGAATAATTTTTTCAATATTTGGAAAGTTTCGAAGGGCTTTCGAGTGATTAGATACTCGGGCCACCAGTAAATCATGATAAAAAGTCTGTTTTCCTAATAGAAATTTTTGGAAGTTTACCAAGTGTTTAAATACTCGGGCCGCCACAAAATCAGGAAAAATCATTTTTGTTAATATTCAGAAAGTTTCGAGAGAGTTTTGAGTGATTATATACTTGGGCCGTACAGTGCAGTGGTCCGAAGCAGGTATTTACTGTTCAAAAGCCTTCAGTTTTCATCCGATTTACAATTTTTTAAAAATTACAGTTAAATAAATGTTCAAGAGTTCTGGAGACGTGATTTTTAAATTTGGCTTTGTTTGTATTTATTTATTTAACGCAACGTGTGGTAAAGAGGGCAATTTTGCAGTTTTTGTTTTTTTTTCTCTTCAGGAACGATTGTCAAATATCACAAAACGTCTTAAATCCATGCGGGGGCACTCCCAGGATAGGAATAATTTGCATAGTAATAAACTTAATTGTTATAAACAAATTAAGTCAACAAATATACAACGGAGAGGATTGATGAACGAAAAAAATTTTTTGGTCTGAAATTGCTATATTTTATCTCTAGCACAACATTGAATGGTAAACGTGTATGAAATATATAAAATCATTATTGTTATAAACAATTATCTTAAAAAATTAATAGATGCTCAGTTTTCTGCAAATTTCACTCCATTGTTTCAGTTTCATTACTTGATATGCTCATAGAAGTTGCAAGTTCTCATTATCAGTTGTCAAAATTTGATAACAATTATTTTTATAAACGAATTGGATAAACAAAAAGAAAATTTTTTCATTTTCGCGCAAAATCTTTGGTTTTTTCACGCGATTTTGCCTCTAAATGCGTTAACGGAGAAGTCCAACTACAGGAAATTGATGAGTATTCACAATTGTCATTTTTTATAAACAAACTAGATAAACAAAAGCAAAATTTGGTATTTTCGCGCAGAATCTTTGGTTTTTTCACGCGAGTCTGACTCCAAATGCGTTAACGAACAGGCTTAACTACAGAACATTATTAATTAATAACAATCGCCATGGTTATAAACAATAAGACATTTTTTCTATATGCAACCTCAAGAAATTTGAAAAAAAAAGAAGAATCTGTAGAATTTTTTCACCACACTTTGAAAAATGGTCTTTGTTTATTAAACTTCTTTATGTAAATAGAGAAGTTCGAGTCAAATATTCGTATAAATCCTACTTTATTGAGTCATTTGAAAGTGAAGAAGTTGAGTTTTTTTACCCTGAAATGCTAATGCAATATTAAAAACAGATTTTTGTTTATTATATTGGTTTATGAAAGTAAAGGATTTAAATTCCAAACATAAAAAGGTGCTACTTTGTATAAAATTTGTTTATAACAACGACAATTGTTATTAATTAACAATGTTCTGTAGTTAGACATCTCAGGTAACGCATTTGGAGACTGACTTGTGTAAAAAAGACCAAATATTCTGCGCAAAAATGCCAAAATTTTGCTTTTCTTTATCCAGTTTGTTTATAAAAAATGACAATTGTTAATACTCATCAATTTCCTGTAGTTAGGCCTCTCCGTTAACGCATTTGAAGGCTGACTTGTGTAAAAAAACCAAAGATTCTGCGCGAAATGCCAAAATTTTGCTTTTGTTTATTCAGTTTGTTTATAAAAAATGACAATAGTTGAAACTCATCAATTTCCTGTAGTTTTGCCTCTCCGTTAACGTATTTAGAGGCAAACTCGCGTGAAAAAACCAAAGATTCTGCGCGAAAATACCAAAATTTTGCTTTTGTTTATTCAGTTTGTTTATAAAAAATGACAATTGTCAAAATTCATCAATTTCCTGTAGTTTTGCCTCTCCGTTAACGTATTTAGAAGCAAACTCGCGTGAAAAAACCAAAGATTCTGCGCGAAAATATCAAAATTTTGCTTTTGTTTATTTAGTTTGTTTATAAAAAATGACAATTGTTAAAACTCATCAATTTTCTTTAGTTGGATCTCTCGGTTAACGTGTTTAGAGGCAAACTCGCGTGAAAAAACTAAAGATTCTGCGCGAAAATACCAAAATTTTGCTTTTGTTTATTCAGTTTGTTTATAAAAAATGACAATTGTTGAATCTCATCAATTCCCTCTAGTTGAGCCTCTCCGTTAACGCATTTGGAGGCTGACTTGTGTAAAAAAAACCAAATATTCTGCGCGAAAATGCCAAAATTTTGCTTTTGTTTATTCAGTTTGTTTATAAAAAATGACAATTGTTAGAGTTCATCAATTCCCTGTAGTTTGGCCTCTCCGTTAACGTGTTTAAAGTCAAACTCGCGTGAAAAAACTAAAGATTCTGCGTGAAAATACCAAAATTTTGCTTTTGTTTATTCAGTCTGTTTATAAAAAATGACAATTGTTGAAACTCATCAATTTTATGTAGTTAGATCTCTCCTTTAACATATTTAGAGGCAAACTCGCGTGAAAAAACCAAAGATTCTGCGCGAAAATGAAAAAATTTTGTTTTTGTTTATCCAATTTGTTTATAAAAATAATTGTTATCATATTTTGACAACTGATAATAAAAATTTGCAACTTCTATGAGCATATGAAGCAACGAAACTGAAAACAGGGGGAAAATTTGCAGAGAACTGACAATCTATTAATTTTTTTATAATTGTTTATGACAATTATAATTTTATATATTTCATACATATTTACCAATCAATGTTGCGCTAGATATAAAATACAGCAATTTTAGTACAAAAAATTTTTTCGTTCATCAATCCACTCCGTTGTTTATTTGTTGACTTAATTTGTTTATAACAATTAAGTTGATTA
>JBAGKK010354175.1:0-19045 GCA_037177015.1 Euceroptres primus
CTACATTTTTCCAGGAATTGAAAAAAGGGTCGAAAATTTGTCACCTAGCACATTATTTCCTTCTAGTTTTCTTAAATAATTCTATCTTGACTAAGAATATTCCAAAGTTTCTCACATATAGCTCTTTCGACGCGAAATTTCTTAATCTTTTCAATGCTTTTTGCCAAAAGTTACAGTAGCGTTTCTTTCCCGAGTTATTAAATGTAAAAGACAAGAATTCTTTTCCGATGAGATGAGAGTGAAGCGGTCTGATACTCGTGACTGGTACTGTATATCCCTTTTATTCTTCAGTCCACTTTGGTATATTCCTTTTTTCGCGATTCTCTTTTAACTTAGCTCTTCTGTTCGAATTCTTTTCCACAGATTAATAAAGCCATTATTTTGAGAATGGTGCAGTAATAGCAAATAATTATTTAAATCGTTTTTACCTTTCAGAATTTTCAAATTGAATGTGAATACAACAAAAGGAAAATTTTTGAATATGTATTGTTATTATTAAGTTTCTATGTGAACTTTTATGTTAATATTCTGTTTTAATAGGTACTGTATTTAATATATTTTGTTCTTTTACTGAAATAAGGGATCGTTCAAAGCACTTGTTGAATACCAAAGACGATTGTGAATGGAAACGCGGTGGAAGCCAGTAAATAACCTTTGTTTTCGATAAATAATTAGTTAGCTAATTAAGTTTGCACTAGTTTGACTATGGAAGATGCGTTAGTTCCACCGTCTTGTTGCACACTACGTTTGAATCAACTCTGAATACTGCTTGTCTAAGGGTATTCCAAGATACCATGAAGACGCTTGAATGTAAACTGTCTTGCCATTCAAACTACGCCATTACACATTTATGTTACATTATGTAGTTTTAGATCGCATCCTCTACTGAGATGAACGTGTAAATACGTTTATATGCCATACCAAGAAATAATGTTCATCCTTTATTACAAATATCTTTCTAAAAGTTATGTAATGTTTTTTTCAATCTGAGACACTTATTCCTCACTTTTTAACCAAAATATAGTTTTGAAGAAATTTTGTTTTATAGGTTAAAACAGCAGTAAACTGATCCATTTGTTAAACTTCTAAGGCACACGTAAAATTTGCATTGCAAAAATTGAGGTAATAAAAATTCAAGTTTCAAGATAAAAGTATTGACGGGGAACAGGTAGTTGGGAACCTCGTAATTCTTGCCGCAAGGCAAGTCGGCATTCATAGAATCCAATATCCTTGGAACGAAATTGACATTTCCCGGTCTGGAAAAAGCAGAAGATATGCGTCTAGCGAAGCAAGACCGCGAAAGCGCAAAATTACGATTCGCTGACATTTGTTGGCTTCGCAAAGACCTCTCGGAATCACGTTTATAGATGTCACTCTCCTTTTTACTTTCCCGCAGTCAACGTATTTGTACATGTGAGTCATTGTGTCACTCGCCAAATCGAAAAGTCGCATATATTCGTCAAACAATTTCAGACGCCAGCGATGGAAATCGTTCAGTCCTACTTCATTGGCAATCACATTCTGGGTTATGTATATCACAATCTCAATTCCTCCACTCATAGCACAGTTGGGACTTACACATTTATAGACCATTCAAACACTTTCAATCTAACTTTCTATAGTTCACAAGAATTCGAAATGAATAGTTATGCACTTAATGACATCCATTTCAATTTTTATAACAAAACCTAAACACGAAAAAAAGTAACTAGGTAGTGAGAATTACGGGTTGAACCAGTACCACGGCTTTTCGTCCAACGAAGTAGTTCAAATTACTATTTCTGGTAGGATTTACTATTTGAGCTAGTGGAGAAAACAATTTAAAACTGTAAAATTCCATATTACAGTTTGAAATTCTGTTTTTCACTAGCCCAAATCGCAAGTTTTACAATGCGAAATAGTAACTCCTTCTATAAATAGTAATTTGAACTATTTCGTTGAACGAAAAGCCGTGGTACTGTGTACACAGTAAGCGTTATTGGTTTAGTGAATAATTTACACTGGGTACTTTTTTCCTGAAGATTTGGTCCAATTAAAACAATATACTTACAAGGGGAGGATACACCTTATGGATCACCGATTTTGACGGGACTTAAAAACTTGAAAGTACATCGAAATCCATTAGGTACGTATTTGTTTTTTAACTGCCATTGGGCATTAGTTTACGAGATATTAGCACTAGCTTTAATAAAAATGTTATCAACAAATGCACAATCAGATAAATTTTTTTTGTGTAAAGATTATTCTTTCATTTAAAATTATTTGTAGGTACATGCTGCATACAAGTGTGTAAAACCTGGAAGTATCACTATGCTCAAATAATGTATGACCTATATCAAAATTAAGGGCTCATCTGGGGTTAATTTAGTACCCCAAACAAAAATTTAGGGCCCTGCATTAAAAAAAAAACATACACGGTACTGCTAGCTTGATGCCAAGCCAGCAGTATCATGGACCAAATATTTATTGTATCAACTTTTTTCTTTTCCAGGAATTTAAGGCTCATTTAGGGCTCTTAAGTGACCAATTTTTCAGAAACAGCCCTTATCACCTACATCATCTATGAAAACAACTTCACCTACCTACACAAAAATTGATTTCGAAAATACCACCTCACATGTCCAAAAAAAATACCCTTATAAAATTTCAAAACTTTGCAAAAGATCCATCTAATAATAATTTAGATCTTATTTCAAATTCGTTGAAGTGTCTTAAAACTAATTTCTGAAAAGATACCCCATTACTTAAAAATTGTTCCTAAAAAAGAATGTTGCTCGTATTGCTCGTATTTAGAATTCAGTCCAACACCACAAACCAAGCGCCCTAAAAACTTTACAAATCATCGTTCTGAACAGATATCGGTTCAGTTGTCTCTTTATTCCAGTAAATTTCATTAAAATTAGATTAAAATCAAATTTAAAATCCTATTTAACGTCCAATAATCAAGTCAATGTATAGAATTCCTGAAAATAAAACCAAGAATTCAACGACCGAATTTGGACAAACACCATAATACCATAACAGTCCCAGGTATCAAGGAGAGAGCACTAGCATCGATGTTCCGCTGCTATTTCTGTCTGCTTAAATTTTTCTTACCTTGATAAGGGTGCTGTGTGAGTGCCGAAACGTCGGTGAATATTATTTTGCATGTTCCTTTTTTGTGATTTTATAAGAATAAAAATAAAAAAGACGAAAGGAATAAAAAAATTTTAAATAATAAAAAAATTATAAAAAATATAAATAAAAAAAGAGAAGGAAGGGGATTTGGTTGGTTGCCTTCTCATTTTTCTTTCCTCTTCTTTGTTTTTGTAGGATCTTTTTGGAGAACCTTTTTTTTTGGAATTAAAATAGGAGCATGTTATAGTGTTTGTCCAAATTTGGTCGTTGGATTCTTGGTTTTATTTTCAGGAATTCTATAATGTAAATTTCATATCATAACTTTAGACTTCGGTGATTGAGCGTTTATTCCACCATTAATCATACATTATACGTATACATATGTAGTAAAACTGAAATTCATACAACATAAATTTCTCATTTTTACAGTCTGTGTCACAAGAGAGGAACTCGCAAAAGTCAATGAAAACTGCACACTAGGTATAAATCATGATCCGATAGAGGGAAATTTACTCTAATGTGCAATATGTTGAAGATGCCACAATTTCTGCAATATTATTTGTGAGCATTCATTTCTTATAAAGAGTTTGATTTACTGACTTAGAAAAACAATAAAAAACATGTTCAAACGATGTCACGTTCTGTAAACAGTCTTACAAGAATGTGAAATACTTTAAATTTTAAATATAAAGTATTAAAGGTACTCTCTAAATCTGAATTAGTAGTTTTCTACTAATGAAATGGTGTCGAATCGTTTACCAATTGCTTTAGTAAGCATTTCTACTCATTTTTAGTAGAAAACTACTAATGAATGGTAGAAAACTACTAATTCACTTAGTGAGGCTTACTAAATAAATTAGTAACTCTTACTACGTGAATTAGTAGTTTTCTACTAAAAATTAGTAGAAATACTTACTAAAGCAATTGGTAAACGATTCGGTACTATTTTATTAGTAGAAAAATATTATTTCAGATTTAGAGAGTAAGCTTTAAAACTATCTCTAGAAATATTTAAAACCTGCAGTGATTGCGAAGTTATTTTATGTAAAAGAGAATAGTGAAATCATTCCTTACTGTGCTTTAAATTCGATATCTGCATGAAAAATAGTCAAAATAACTTCAAAAATAGCTCACTGGAAACAGAATTTTCCAGAGAAAGTAATTATTACGACGAAGATTAATTGTCAGCTTCGGTAAAAAAATTATTTAACAAATTGTCATTAAAAATTGAGGAAACGAAAAAAATGAAAATCTAGATTTTCACTGCTTTCTATTGTAGTCAATATCTTCAAAACCAGTATAGATCTAATTTAATCCACAAATGATCAGTTTGTAGCTTATTTTATTTAGATTAAGTCCACATATTTTAATCAACTTTCGATCATTTTGCTTTAAATGGCAGCAAATTGAAAATAATTTGTCTTATTTTATGTCTAAAATTGGCTTTAAAATATCGATGTAAGAAATTATGCCCCGTATGCATTAGAGATTAGAGCGAAGTGAAAATGCTCAAATTTATTAAATCATTTTTTTAAAAAAGTATGTAACTTGGCATCCAAAATAAGTAAAAAAAATTCGAAATTGATTAATATTATAACTGTTCCTATTCGAATCTAAAAGATCCACAAATTTTCCTATGGGCCAAACAATTATCCCAACAGCTTTTTGGGCACAGACATGGAAAATGAACAATAAATAAAATTAAAAAAAGTTTTTGGTATTGGACTGATTTCTAAAAGGAGAAGACCACTTATCTAACATGCAACATTTTGCTTAGAGCCAGTTTTTAAGTGTACTGGTTTAAGTTTAACTGGTTTCTTTTCAGAAACCAGTTTTAAGGTACTTTAACAAGTTTTATTATTAGACGGATTTTTTGCAAAGTTTTAAAATTTGTTAAGGGTAGTTTTTTAATGAAAATATGGGGTGACATTTTCAAAATTAATTTTTGTGGAATTATAGAGTTCTAAATAAGTCCTAATTATTTATACACTGAAAAAAATGAGTTGTTGAGCCAAATACCTCAGGAGTTGGAGAAACTACTTTAACATTTACAAACTTTTATTAGTTCATGTAACTATTCAAATTTTTTTAGTTCATGTAATTAATCAAATTGTTCAATAGTTACTCCTACTAATGAAATAGTTGTCCCGGCTAATAAAGTAGTAGAGGCATATGTTACGAACCAAAATAGTTGGCTCAACTAACAATTTTTTCAGTATATGATCAATTTGGTGGTAGATGAAACTCACCCTTCATAGAGGGTGAGTTTTCAGTGATAGGGGTTGTTTTTTATGTCAGGAAAAAATTAATACAACAAATATTTCGTTCATGGTACTGTTGACTCGACGTAAAGTTGTCAGTACCATAAATTAAATCATTTTCATATCAACATTTTCCTTTCACAGGAATTTAGGGCTCATTTAAGGCTCTAAATGAGCCCAGACCCAATTTTTTAAAAACAACCCTTATCATTAAAAACTCACCCTCAATAAAAAATGCAAGTATCAGAAGATTAATCACATTAGAAATTAGAGCTTTCTGGTTGCGAAAAACCACCCTTGTTTTTTTAGCATTAGAGAAAGAGGAATGTAAAAATTATTTGCATCTTCCTTTTGACTCCTGAATGGTATGACCCGAAGATTAGTTTTTGCAAAGCAACTCTTATTACTCATCAACCATCAAGAAAAATGTAACATTCCTCTTGAATTTTTATGAGATAAGATTCATTTGCCGCGCTTCAAAATTGAATCCAAGACTGCAGATTCACAATCAGTTCAAGTTTCAAAGGTTGATAGTGTCTATTTCAGTTTCCCGAGTGCCCTAATAACTTTACAATTCCGCAATGAATGGACCACATAACAGTTTCATTATATCTTCTCTTGATATCTCCATTCCTTAAAATTTACTTCAATAGAATAAATCAGGTGCAAACGTCAGTGATTGAATACCTTCATCTTTCTGGAAACGGTTTAAAAATGAGAAATTTACGTTGTACGAAATTCAGTTTTAATACAAACGTATATGTATAATGTATGAATGGTAGTGGAACAAACGCTAAATCACCGAATTCTAAAGTTATAATATGAAATTTACAGGAATAAAAAGGCAATGGAACTGATATCTGTTCAGTACGAGGATTTATAAAGTTTGTAGGGTGTTTTGTTTGTGGTGTTGGACTGAATTCTAAATACGAGCAATACGAGCATTATTATTACTATTATTAGAAGAATCTTTTTTTGATACAATAAATATTTGATCCATCATACTGCTGGCTTGACGTGCATTTTTTTTAAATGCATGACCCTAAATTTTTGTTTGAAGTACTAAATTAGCTTTAGATGAGTCCTAAATTTTGGTATAGGTCATAGTGGTATCATTTGGGCATAGTGATACTTCCAGGCTTACGCACCTCTATTCAGCATGTTCCTAGGAGTAATTTTAGGTAAAAGAATAATGTTTACGCAAAAAAACATTCATCTAGTTGTGCGTTAGTTGATAAAATTTTTATTAAAGCTGATGCTGATGGATTTGGATGTACTTTCAACTTTTTGAGTCTCATCAAAATCGGTGATCCATAAGGTGTATCCTCCCCTTGTAAATATATTGTTTTGATTGGACTAAATCTTCAGGTTTTGTCATAAATATTGAAATGGATGTCATCAAGTGCATAACTATTTATTTCCAATTCTTGGTTTTTTTTCTACATGCAGGTGCTCTTTTGAAACTTCTGCTGCTCTTGTATTCCTCAAGTTTATCTCTCGTAATTACTATTTACTATAAACGCCAGCGACAAAAAGTGAAGTTAAAAAGATTTTCACAAGAAATGCTGCAAGTAGATTGACAAAAAAGATTACTAAATAGTACGAATAGCTCATATACCCGTAGCTTTCACCCGAGTCTTACGAACTCTCTTTTTCATTAATAAACGCGCAAATCTTCTAGCGGTTCTTTCAACGAACAGCTGCAGGTATATGTATATTGTATATATATATACATATATATACGAAAGCTTACAGGCAAAGAGCTGAACAAACTGTAGATAAGGGTTGGCTGTGATTGCCCCATAAAATATGTATCCTGAAAGTTCCGACCGTCTTTCGTTATGTTGCATCGTCGCCAAGGCTTAGAATAGGGCGCTCAACATACTGTAACGAGTTCCTTATACCTAAGTTCAGCATTTTATGCGGTCCAAAATCGAGTTAACTTGTCTCCTGAAGCTCAGCTATAAAATTGTTTACATGGAAACGAACCTAACTCCTCTTTTGCTTCCCCTTTTATTCTTTTTCGTCCTCCCTTTCGATTCCTCAGATACTGTTAGATATCTAGTATCTAAACTTAGAATCCAACCCTTAACCCCCTACGACGATCGTTTCGCAAACATTTTTCCTCAAAGATTTTTTTTAGTAAAGGAAGAGAAGCCAGCAAAGAGGAGATGCCCTTTTGAGAAAAAAACGATATTTATATCGTCGAGGCCAGAAATATGACACGTTTTGAAAATCTTGAGACACGCGAGTGAAATAAATTGTTGGAATTATTTGTGATTTTTTCTTCGGATTCTGGGATTTTTTAGAATGCTCCATCGAGCATAGCAGTATTTATTGGCATCATATTGCCAATCTGGTTAAAAACATTATTGTGCAGAATAATATATACTGCCATTGAGAGGTGACTTTATAGCTTATATGTATTTATAATAAAATTTTTTAAAATTCGTTAAATTATTTTATAAAATTAATCATTTCTAATAGTATATAATGATAAAAAGTTACAAATTATAAATATTCAATCACTTGCACAAAATCAATTTCCTTAAGGTAGAAAGCAAACTTTATACTTCATAATCTTTATAAAACGTAGACATGACTTCAACATCTTAACGACCGGGAAACCCATTAACTTTCCTAAATTATGTAAGTGTACTTTCAAAGTTTGTTGAGAACTTCAGAAGACTATGAACTATCAGCTGTCTCAATAATGACTATAAACTTAGAGAAAACTAATTTGTATGGCAGCTCATTTAAAAGGGAATTTTGTTATGTGTATTTTAACAAAATTTTTTCGCTGTGTCTTCTTTCTGGAATTATATACTGATTTGAATAATCAACATTCTTTGGAAAGCTATTTGCAAGGCATTTTTAAAAGCGTTTGTAGACTAAAGTCCATAAGGCGTCTTGAAAGTGCTTATCGGAATCCGTTTAATGCCATCGAGATGACGAAGCCTTGAGGGTAAAAAGGCGATCCGCATGGAATTTAAATTTCTGCAAATTTGTCGGGGAACGGACAATGTCTGCATATCGAGAGCGGTAGACACTGACTCGCATATAGCGAGAAACCTCATATAATATTCTGCCACTATCGTATGTTGAGCGATTCGTCTGTGCAGCAGTATCGAACATAGAATCCTCCTATACGAGAATCCTGCAAAGCTATTTCTTCATCCCTTGGGCCGCATATAAATCATACATGTCGACGCTTGCGAGAAAAAGGCCTACTTGTCGGATTTTAGTTTCCGATATATTCATATTAGGAGATATATAATTTTATAGATCTAGGTAGTTGTCACAGTCTAAATATGCAGTGCAAAAAGTATGCTCACAAATGTAATTAGAATGTCATTAATTATTAATTAATTAATCTAAAAAAGTAGAAAATCCAAGTATTTATAATTTTAGAAGCAGTTACAAAATTTTTCGAAAAACGTGTTCAAAACACGAAAAAGCATTGGCTCTTTGTCTTTCTATATTACGACATCCGATCACTAAAGAAAGAGTTTGCATGCTTGTTCAATGGATCCGGTGACATATACATATATTTGTGTGCCCACAAACACACACGTACATTTTATAGGGATTTATTCGTTTGTGTGGGAATGCTTGTGTGAGGAAGAAAATATCTCAGATGCAAGAGAGGTCAGGTTCTTGGCTGCATTGATCTGAGTGGAATCAGCTACGTGACACAAAGAAGAGAATATCAAAAGCGCTAAAAAGTCGGTCTAAAATTTAACTGCGCCTTTCATATGATGCACTATAATTTAAAAAAATAAATATTTAGCTTTTCTGATTGTTTCATAAAAATGTTTCATCTGCAAAATCACAGTTTAATATGTTGCATGCAACTGATGAATAAGTAAGGAATTTAATAAGAGCAGATTTGAATTTACGTCAAAATTTGTACATATTATATAAGATTGCATAAGAAATATCCGGAAGTAGTAGAACACAACTAAGGAAACATTTTCGCCTCGGATGACATCGAAGATGTCTCTTGGCTACGAAAGTGATAAAAAGATATTGGAGCAACGATCGTTCGATATCTGTTTCGCAAAGATGGGAGAGCCAGTTACCTTAAATTCTCGTGAGGAAAGTCACGGGAAAATTGAGTAGAGCATATCGATATTGCAGAATGTTCGCAAAGATTTAATGCATGTCGTCAATTTCCAGAGCACCTAACTCCAAATATTCAATTGCTACCGATCCTTTCCTAAATTATTTTGAAGATATCCAAAGGTATAACTCAATTGTGATTTTCAATTTTCAGTCTTTTAGTCTCAGCATCCAGTATTAAAACTATAGATTTTTGAAATCTCATCAAACGTATCACAATGCACTCGTTGTTTAACTTATGAAATACAATCATTGCTTTTTCGGTTTTTGTCACGCCTTTCGTACAAATGCAACTGCTCACACTTTTCTTTCACAATTCTCGTAGATTTTTCAGTTGTCACTGGCAAGGGCGGATCAGCCATTTGTCAAGAGTGAAAAAAACTGCAGAAATACGAATCGATACGGCTCGCCCTGACACGATTTTAAAACCACCGCTGTAGGTAAATCGTGACATGAATAAATGACGAAACAACAGACTCAGGTACGCCTAGAAAAAAAACCAGAACGCTTCGTCTATGGTCCAACACTGCAGACCATGCTTTTCCATCAATCACAAGGGCGCAAGTACTCGGTGGAGTTCGTAACTCGATCACAACTAGCATCGTTAATCCGCGAGTTTGAACTTTTTACAACAAAGCACGTTGTCATAGCAACCGTGCATAGCATCCGCAGTTTTCTGGACCACAATATCGATATTTCGAAATTGCAAAGTCTTATTTTACATAACGTGAAATACGAAATTTGTGCCTCCTTATATTGATGATAATATACATATTTTATATTATTAAAACGGGTTTGTGAAATTCATGTAGACCAAGCTCCTTGGTAGAGAAGTATAATATATGAAAATGAGATGGTAGTTATTTGCCGACGCAATTATAACTTACACTGCTTAACGTCTGCAGAACGGTTCCGAAATGGAACGATCTTCCTAGGTACTCACACTATCCGTCGGTGTAATGGTAAATGAGTGCACTTAGAAACTAAGCGACTTCCTTCTCGTCTGGGGAGATTCAGTTTTAAGCAATTGGTCCTGACAGTCATCTAAGAAATTCTCCAGTTCTCAATCGAGGACAACGAAAATGAGGACGGAACTTTGTTTACAAGTGCATTAAGTTTGCACAGTGAATAATCGATTTCTCTACCTAGTATACAGTATTTTCCATTAATTCTAATCAGTTTAAATTAGTAAAGTTTACTGAATTACAGTAGTTTTATAAACCTGTATTTATTTAAATTAGTGTTAATGACTGAAGATTCAAATGAGTGAAATCAATTCTCAGATCAGAAGTGAGTGAATTTGGATCGCCCAATCTAAGTAATTACTGCATCTACTGAATCTGAAAAGCCACTATCCATCATGCCAGTCTCTACAGCAAATAGTACACTTGTTTACCACAAGTACATAATTGTTACTTCCTTGTAGAACTCATTCATAAAAGTCCTTTGAACTTTTCCTTTGTCATATTTGACCTGAATTAGGAGCTTTCTGATTGTTCTCATAAAGGAGCGTTTGCATCAAGCAGAGCAAAGAAGAGCGGAGGTAGACTCAAAGCCCTAGGGTCGATCTGTTGAGAACAATTCCGCGATGTGAGAGATCTCAATCTCACTTCAAGAATTCAGAAATAGAGGATTTCACTTGCGCGAATTAAAAACTAGGAATATTATGAACTATATAATCCAACCTTATTGTTGTCAATTGTTTTTTTTTAACTGAGAAACATGAATTTTAAGGATCACTCTGTTTTATTGAAAGATGTCTCTTTGTGAAAGTCTTTTTATCAGGCCAGAACATAAAGCTCTGTGATGCACTGTCGGTGGCAGCTGTTGTGTTCTAGCTGATGGTGTTTCTTTCCGAAGCAACGATATATCCTCGCTCCCGTCTTGCCCTCGGTGCTTTCGTCGTGTCGTTTCTCGATAACGCGACCGTCCCTTTACCACTCCCTCCTCACAACGACCCGTGGAATCCGAACATTTCCTGCACGGAAAAATGATTGATAGGTCGATATTTTATCTTCGCGGCTCTTCGAACACGACCGCTCGATTGGAGGAGATGGTTGGAGACTCGACTCGTCTTGGCTTTCATGCCGACGCAGACCATTATGGCACACCAGAAAGATTGCTATCGTTCTTGAGACAATTTCATGGTCAAAAAGAAGCCTTCGTTTTCTTTTTTCTCGCGCGAAATGATGAGTAAAGGAGGTTCTTATTATTTTTTAATCAAACAAATCTTATTTAAAAATATTAATTATTAATTATAAATTATGAAATCAACATATTAAGTCAAAAACTTTTTGAAATTTCTTCGCTTTACCAAATTTGTTAAATTAAACAAAAAATAGCCTAAAGAATAACCTACACAGGAAAAAAAGTCTAATTTATATCACAGCTTGTTTTCGGTGTACTTTGTCTCCATCTCCAAGTCTATCCTTTTTTCTCTGGTCTTAAAAGTGTTACAGCTTGAATTAAGCCCAATTTTTGGTTTGAAACGTAGTGCAAAGTCTATCCTTCTTTCTCTGGTCTTAAAAGTGTTACTGTTTAAATTAAGCCCAATTTTTGGCTTGAAACAAGACTTTTTTTGTGTGTATCTGTTGCATGTGTTGAGGAGAAATCGTAACTTTTGGAAAGTTTTAAAAAAAAATAGGAAAAATTAAATGTAATTTTAAATTTAACTTGTAAGTATGCTCTGGTTAGATACACTACTCATTTTCCTGAATATTTTTCTCTATTTACGAATATGTACATAAAAAAATTTGCACGCTTATTTAAGAAGCAATTTATTTGCACATGACATTTCTGTCATTTTAATGCATTTTAAATTTTGAAAACAAAAAACAAAAAAGTCTACTACGCATGTAGGCCTCATCTCCGATCAGCGAGTTTCACCAACTCGCCGAGTTTCAGAGAGGAATTTCGTAAACTTTGCAATTGTTACTTACGTTTTATTAATTTTTATGCTGTTTAATAAAAATATTTTAAAAACTGTAAACTTGCGAAATTCCTAAGACGGGCGCCGGTTAGGCTAGAAAACCGATGATAAAAGCGTAATCTGCTTTATTTATGAATTACCAACGGTACAGCGAAAATATTTCAGATATTCCAATTTTCCTCCATAATTAGTACCTTTCCTAACCTCCTTATTACTTTTTGAACAAGAAATTTTTAAAAATATGTTGTTAATTCACTTTATATCAGTAAATTATTGATCTGCGATGAATAACATTTGTCATTTTACAACTTTTTATAAATATTAAGTTCGTAATTTTTGTTAATGCTTGTTTTCTGTTAGACTTTATTTAACGCTTATTTTACGTTTTATAATGAATTTTGTATGAATAATATGTCATAAATGTACAGATTATGTTTAAACAGTACGCTACGAATAAAATTTATCAATATCTAGGGTCCAATTACATAGTTTCTTTGATTTTTAAAAGGGGTCTGTCTTAGGATACCGGGAATCTAAGACGGGAAAAATTCATATTTTTTCAACATCGAAATTTATTGTCTGTTAAACATTTTTTGAACTTTTAAGCATGTGAACTTTGTAAAGCAAACATGAAACTATGATGTCAGTTATAGCTTTTGCTTCTGAAGTTCCTTAAAATCGAAAATTTTCGGAAAATATGGAAAGGTGATCATCTTAGCAACTTTCCCCTATAATGCTGAAATTTTGGGAAATAATAAAGAATATATTTTTCGTCATTTCGGAATTTTCATTTGGCTTTTTCTCAATGTCATGACGAAAAGCACTGTATTTGCCATGTCCAAATGCCATGTCTGGTGCGTTTTAGGTTTTACTTTGAAAAAAAAATTCAAAAATAATTTTTTTTCAAAATAAAAACTGAAACGCACCAAACATCGATTCCTTGATATATATTGCTTATTACTTCCTCAAATTTCAGCATTATATTTCCATTTTTCTCTTAATGAACCCGCCGAATATAAATAAAAAATCTGTCGGTAATTCGTGACACCATTATGTATCACATACCCTTCAAGAGTTCTGAATTATAATTTGGGTAGGTTGCGAGTTATCATCAGAAGAGATTTTTCCACTGACCGTGAAAACACAACACTAATGTATCACTCGATATTAACCCATCAAAATCAGAGAATTTTTAACGTCATTTCAGACAAGATGGAATTCAATAGAAATAATTACCCGGTAAGAAGGCTTGAATTAAAAAGTATTTAAAAATTTTAATCCCTAAGAATACCTTTTCTGTCCTTCGTTTTGAATCCCCGATTAAATAGCAAAACTAACAACACTCCAATCCAATTTGCAAAATCTATTAGGATTGGACACATCAATACACCACTTTATTGTAAAATACTCAAAATATTCAAATGTTAATCATTTAAAAAATATAAAATTATGATAAAAAAAATTTAAAAATTATTTTTCACAACTGCTATGCGTGTGGTAATCATTCCTGACATCGTAAAACGACGAATACTATGTTTTAAAAAGCTTTCTGCATCACTACTATTCGAAAAACTGTAAATAAAAGTATCGAAATGTGCTGAATTAAAGGGGATTAAAATTTTTCTTTTTGGTATCCAAAAGTATTCAGAAAAATATTCTCGCCGCTGGGTACAGAAAGGGATTCAATTTAAAAGATAAGTTTTACTTATATGGGGATTCGAAACGCGTGGTCAAAAAAGGGATCCAAAAGAATTCAATATTTTTTGCGTTACCATTGGATGCAGGAAATTTTCCAATACTTTTCAATAAAAGCCTTCTTACCGGGTAGAAATACTCTGTGAAGTATTTCTAATATGTATTATTTTTGTTTCATTTTTATAGAAGAAATTTATTCATGTATAACTCTGCACGTGTATATAGATAAAACATGTCTTGTAGTCTGCAAAACTCATCAGTCGACGTATATATCTGTCATGCGGTGGTAGAGCAAACTTTTAATAAACAAGAAAAAATTTTTCGGTACGACGTGGCGATCGTTGTCTGCGGTCTGGCGGGCGTAATTTCCGTAATTTCCGAAGCAACTCTCGTTAAAACTGCGCTGTGCTGTAGCACGTCATCGGAAATGGGTTCGAAGGAGGAGAAGCAGATTACTAAACAGTAAAAAATTTTATTAAATTTTTGAACTATTTTGTCTTCATATTTTTTAAATATTCTCAAAGCTTAATTTATTAATATCAGACGCCACTAGAAAACGAAAAAGAATATAAACATGCTATGGAATCGTATATAAACGTGAAGATTAAAATCCATCAATAGAATAGGTGAACGTGTGCATTGTGCGATTTTAGTGACGTGGTGGCAGTGAACCATATTGCAGTTTAAAGTCGCGATCCACGATAGTGAAAAGAGTAGGGTACGACACTAGGCTAATTCAATTCCACGTTCAGAGAAAACGTTTTGGGAAAAGGCGAATATTGGCAGCTGTCGTCGGTTTATCGGCTTTCATACCATCGTAGGTTAGGACTTAACTGATTCAACACTATTACAATACAATTTTTCGATATCAGCGATGGATATAATTAAAACTATTTCAAAAATGATTACATTCTTGAAATAGTTTTAATATTAAGGATTTAATCATTAAGAAAAATTGTTGTTCTCTTCCTTTCCTAATTTCAAGTATTCATTTTATTTTATTGAAATTAAAATAAACTTAATTCAATTTTGATTTAGATTGTGTCGTGTAATCGTAATTCTTTAGATTTTGTAAAGGCAAAAAGGTATTGTCTACGCAGTCAATTTAATTTTAAGAATAAGGAGAGGAAGGAATTAAAATGCAAGCGCCTTTAAAATATTTAATCTCCATTGTGAATCGTTAATTTCAGAAGACCACGCAGCAACCGCAGCCGAGGTCCTTTGCGCTGCGGGTACTCCAGCACGTAATTTATTCTCTTAATGCTAAGGCAATTGTAATTACTTTCGGACGTAATTTGCGAGCACTTTGCGATTTAAGGACAATTTAATAAGAGCCACCTTTTCGCAGCTAGCTGTCCTGCTGGAACGATACACTCTGCGATAAAAAGATAAAAACACAGAAGCGGAAGGATTATGGTGACGCTCATGCTTATTGATATTTCCTATCGAAATTTGAAACAGGCTCGTATCCAGGATCCAGGCGCTTATCGCGATACACACGCGGTTTTACTATGCATGATACATATAAAGCTTTACTGTGCCAGAGAAATATATAGTTGTCAGTTTTAAATGTGCTAGGCGATGCGATCTCGTCAATAAATGATTTGAATTTTGTTTGGCTTCAATTTGGACAACGTATGTATATGAGATAGGATCGTAGCTGTACTTTCTGCTCTGCTCTCTTGTATACCAAATGTACTGACCACGAATAACAAATCCATATCTTCCATGTTGTAATCTCACGGGAATTGACAAAGTTTCAATGCAAGCAATTTTTTAAAATATCCTCTTTGCCCTTACATCTTCCTACTTGATCTAAGGAAATTTAAAAGACTAGCTTCTTTCCTATATAAAGAAAAATTTCAATGCAGAGTTTACGGTTTGCAGCTGACGACATTGCAAAAAAGAAACAGGTGACTATACTTTTCACTCTTCGCTCTTATATTCCAAAGATATAAGACGCGTCCCACATGTGACCAAGTGCCAAGTTACTATGTTTCGCCAAATGCGGCAAAACTTGAAGTTTTCATCTCGTACCTCCTTTTCGATAATCTGACAATGAACAGAATTGGAGCGAAATGTTCGTTCCACTTTTTGTTTGCGAACTTGACTGAGTGAAATTCTCCGCATCGCGCGCATTTCCAATCCAAAAATAAAGGTATCATTACAGGAAAGCAGATTCCTTCTGTTCGATCTTATTATTATTAGTTATATTAATTTGGAATTATTAATTTAAGCTATACTCAAGTACTCAATATAAAACAGTTGATGAATGAGTACTTGAATACTGATATCCTCACCTTTTTATGTGTAAATTGTATGCATTTACTGCAATTGTAAATTTATTTACTCTGTAGTGGCGAAATAATTAATTCATTAATTGATTAATTGATTCCGTGCAACATGGCACATGATCATGTGAAAGCGTTACATATCAGACAGTTAACCACATTCAAGTATTCAATAGAGCTTAATGAGTATATAACTGTTTATTACCATTAACTTAATTAATGGATTTTGTGGTTGGATTTTTTTGCAAGATGCAAAAGATTAAACCATGCTTCAATATTTGATTGATTTCATTACATCTCATTCCACTGACGCAAATTAAAAAAAATAACTCACTATTTAACACAAAAAATTGAGTAAAAGATTTTTTGCTCTTTTGATACAGGATGAAACTGAAAAGATTATACATTTCTAAGCGTCTAACAAGGAGATACATTTTCAAATTTACTGATAGATACGTTGCAAAGTTTAACAATTTGCAAACTATTATAAGCACTTGCTTATATGAACAAGTCACTCAAAAAATTAGCAGAATAGAATATATAGGACATCTCTGAATTTCAGCTGAAATTTCAATGACTTGTTTGGCGGCCACTACGTGCAATACGGTCCGCGAATAAGATTACGCTTGAACTTTACTCAGGCTGGTTTTGCTTTTATCTAATAAACCTTAAAAGCAACTGCTTTTCGTAGCTGAAGAAACAAAGATAAGTATATTAAATGGATTTCGGGTACGCGCTCTTCCACATGGTGGATGCTTCCACAGTAATTTTGAATTGCCCAGAGCTTTGTCGGATATAAAGCAAGGTGTGCAGGTGAGATAAACTATTTAAATAAACAAACTCAAATTCCTTCATACATTTACAAGAAATTCTGCAATAAATAAATGAGCTTCGACTTTAAAGCAAAAATATATTAAAGCTTAAAACAAAAACGGAAAGCAGACGAAATATATTATTATATAAAAATGTTGTACACTTTTATTACTATAGGTCTAGAAACAGTAAGAAATAGTGACAGTAACTGAAGTCATAAAATACAGTCTTTTTATTTTTATTGGAGAATGACAGAAACGATTGGGATTGTCAACGTTGAGACTATACCATAAAAACTCTAATCGGAATCGCAAGAAAAAGAGTGCAAAAAATCTGAAAGAAATATAAGAAGATCCATATTAGCACCTAAGGCTAAATCTTCTAGATATTGCAAGCACGTACCGAAAACAAGAGACAAAAACTGCAATTCCCGCAAGTGTTATAGTAGAAAAAAGAAAAGAAAAAAACTTACATGTCATGTAAATTTGATCAAAATTTGAAATAATGCAAAAACCACATTAATTATATTCGTAAAAAGGTGGAAGTCATTAGTTCAAATTCATTCCGAGTCGAGTTTTCGCGATAGTTATACGTGTGTGAAAAGAAACGAGATTGTGGCTTGAAAGGGAAGGGTGTCGTCGTCAGAGCAGCATGTTTTTCCAGCTTTAGAACTTGTTTTTCGAAAGAAAACTACCTGAAACCCACAGTTACTTTTGGCATTAAGCTAAGAAAGGACAGCGTATTGTCGTACAGAGACCTCCAAACTAATCAGACTCGGCCAATCCGAGTCATCCCGCGGGATCCTCTCTCACTGGACAGGATAATTTAAACTTTCCCAGCGCCAGGACTATATCTGCATTCGCACCCCTTGATTCCAATTAACAGAATTAGATACGAGAGTCAAATTTAAACACAAAATATCTGCAAACGTACTAATGCTCAGTGCATCTACATATATTGCAGTGCTTGAATACCATAACGGCGGGAATGAAAAATTCTCTCCCTCTCTCGCGCATGATAATTTAAACTTTCGCAATCCAGCGACTTTTGCTCTTGTAATTACTATTTGACTTTTACAACCGATTCAGAGGAGGATCAGTATATTGTATTTGTATTGCACTGAATGTTTTATAAATCTGCTTTAATTAAAAGTGGTTGAAATATTTGTTTTTTATCAACGGTGCATAATATTGGGTAATCGGGTGAACAGAATTGTTTATATGTTTTATAATTAGCAGAGAAGTCAAGATGATATCTGAATTTCAAAGTTCTTATTTAATTATGTAACACTTATTTATATTAATGTAACACTTAATGTAACATTTATATTAATATGTAACACTATTTTTAACTAGTGAATGCAAGTTAATTAATTGCTTGAACGTGAAATTTAAATTATATTTGAACAAAAGATTGAATGCTTCATTGTCATCAACCATCTTATACAATTATATATAATAATTGTATAAATTATTTATACAATTATGAAAATTGTGAAATTATTTACAATTGTGAAAATCAAAAAGTTGGCAATATCATGTCCCTGGAATATTATTCGCTTATATTTGAAGAAATAATTGTTTTGTATACAGGGTTTTATTAAGCGTGTTTTTATTTACAATATCATAAGTGCGAATTATTTTTACTTTACCCAGTATCAAAATAAATTCGATTAAATATAAGTAAATGTCATCCTGTTCCATGTCCCCTACTACATTTTTTTAGTTATGTAGCGTTATATGCTCTCTAAATCTAAATTAGTAGTTTTCTACTAATGAAATAGTGCCGAATCGTTTACCAATTGCTTTAGTAAGCAT
>JBAGKK010354283.1:0-19044 GCA_037177015.1 Euceroptres primus
GTCCTTTTTTGCATTGATTATTTGTTATCATTGCATGGGATGACTCTTTGAGATATGTAAATTCCTGGTCAAATGAAGTTATTGTAATATATTTAGAAAATGTGATACAATTAGTTTTCCAGATTAGCGACATTCCTAATTGTTATATTCGAATTCAGAATAATAAGTGAATAAAAAATAAGTGAATTTAAACAAACCCATTAATTCATATTTTACAAATACTGCAAGGGTCTAAAAATGTTGTTACGAAATCTCGAAAATTTCTAGATTTTGAAAGCGATAAGACGACATTTTCAATTATCGGTATTGTAATCACAAAAAAAATAAACTCAAAATGTGTGTATTTCATGAAAATCAATGATTTTACATTTATCTTATTAAAAGATTTGATTAAAAATATAATTTTCTGTTTGAATTTCCCATATTAATTCGTAAAACCTTTCTGCCAAACATTATTAAAACAATGTTGAAAACAGGAAGCAGGAGCTTTTTACGAGTTTCGCAGCGGATATTGGTAGATCTGCAACTTTATGTATCATTGAAAGCTATCGTGTTTTCTGATATATCAATAATGTATTATCGCTATAGCTGGAAAATTGCGGTTGGAAGTTCTGAAACGCGACATCGCAAAGTACCGATGCGAGGGATGTGTTATGAGCTCGAGTGGATTGGGCTCTGTGTGATGAAGAGTGTATTTAATTTATGTAGGTGTGTGTTTTTTACGATTGTGAACATCGAGGGTGGTCAACTAAAATGAGGGGATCCATTTTAACGACCCTTGCACGTGGCCGGCAGGTAAACACTCGAAAAAGAAGCGATAATCTCTTCCCATTTTCCCCTTTCATTTCAGGATTATTTCATACAGGGGATTCGAGGAGCAACCACATTATCTCTATAAAAACATTAATATTGCCAATAAATATATTAAAAAGTAATGGTTATAAAATTCACAAATTATAATAATCTTCCCGACTAAAAAAATATTATGACTTTCAAAAATAAAACGTCTTGATTTACTGTTTCCCTTTTTACAAAACAATTTCAAACATATTGAATGAACATTGGATTCAGCAGCAAAAAGTTAAAACGTAGAAAACACTCAGAAAAAAGTTTATTCGAGTCAACCAAAATTTGGTTGAATCAACCAAATAAATGCATTGCTAAAAGGCCAACCAAATTTTGGGTTGATTTAACCAACGTTTCAGTTGACTCAATCAAAAATTTAGTTCAACCGAATTTTTTGGTCGATCAAAAAATTTATTACAGTAAAACAAACGTTTATTGAAATCAAATAAATATTTATTTAAATCAACCAAAATTTGTTCGAAATAACCAAATAATTGTGTTTAATCAAAAAAACAGTGTGTTTGATTCAAAGAAAATTTTTTTCTGAGTGGATTCTTTGAAGAATGACAAGTTACAGAAAAGTGCATTTTTATTCGTACATTGCAAATTAGTCACGAAAGCAGGTCATCATAAATCTCTGGAGACAAAGGCCAAGAATATAATTTAAAACATGAAATGCCATTTGAAAATAACAAGGTACTCGTGTCGTGCGATTTCAATTTGCCGTTGTCTTATTCAAAGCACCATTAATCGTCATGTCGCTCGCGAGTATGTATTTCCAGAGATCAGAGCTCGCGATATAGTGATGGATTTTTAGTGAATATCCCTCGGGCGTATCCTCCCCGAAACTTTCTAATGCACATGAGTAAAACACGTATGGCCGATATGGACTGCACGAAAATGCATTCTAAGCATACTTTTGCCTCCCACGAGAAATAAAACTTTGAGTTATAGGGCAACAAAATTGTCCGAAGTTTCTTTCGCATCAAATAGAAAACGGAAACCCGATATATTACAGTTACTACATCGAAGCAGCATTATTGAAGAAACAATCCCGAAAAATACACACATCAGGGAATTCCGTCAGTTTTAGAGTTCACTTTTTCAAATGTCATAAAAACTTTCCTGAACTTTTTGTGGATTTTTTTCCGCTCTTTTCATATTTCTGTTATTAATAATGTTTGAATTAATGTGAATAAAAATGTTTGAAATGCAAATGTTATCTTTAACATTTTTAAAAAGTTTAATCAGTTTCTGAGAATAATAACTGAAATGTTTATTCTCACTTCGTGACACGTGTTCCAATATTCAAATTCCTCGATTTCCCACATTTGATGCAAATTACAATGCATGTGAGTTTTGCATATTACACATACTATTGCACATTTATTTATGAATTCACGCATTTGACTGTAGCGAACTGGCAACCGTTCAAAACCGCTTTTCGTTCTTATAAAACGTGTCTGTATGCGCTGGACAAGAGAACTTCATGGGCAATAATTTTAATTCGCTCCAATCGCACGTTTTGGCAACTTTCGGCCTTTCATTTCAAATTCCCCGTGACGTGCTATTTCCCAGGATATTACATTTTTATATTTCCTGACACGAGGGGACATTTTCCGCATCTAATTCGCAAAAATTGCTGAGCGAAAAAATGTCACGAATTAAATTTAAATTTTTGAGAAAAGGTTTTTAAATTCCAGGCTAGATTTTTTAAATTGTCAAAATATAATTGAGTTTATATTATGAAATGCCCCAACAATAAAAAATAGAGAAAATCTGGTTTATTGCGTATGAATGTTTGAGGAATAAGAAAAATTAAGATCAAGTGAATTTTTTAGCTCCATCAAAATATTCACGTTGGTTCTTGAGAATTTATCGAAAAACAAGTTCTACCCCCTGATTCGAGGTTATATCTGGAATTACCATTTTATAAGCCAAGTTATATCCAATCCACTCATATTTCCAAGATTCTTTTCCTTTAAGAGTTCAAGTTTCGTCCTCTGTGTATACCCTTGAGATATCAAATCTGCCCCTTAGAGTGTGCAGAGAGTACATACGATAAATCCGACTTGAAAAAGCTTTTTCAAACGTTTTCCTTGTTACACAAACGTATTTACGAACCATAAAACTTAAATGTTTGTTAATATTGTCTGTATTTTGGAAGCATTTTAAAATAGTTTTATAAACAATCTTCAAGCCAATAAAAATGAAAAATATTGTATTAATGATAATATTTTTAAACAAATATTGCTTTTTTATTGTAAATTTTTTACATATTTATTATTTTATTATTACATTTATTATTAAATATTTTACAATTTTATAACAAATACTTTACAACAAATGAGCAATTTTTTACGTAAATAAGGCAAATGCACCAATTACGAGTGGGAAACCATTTGTTGAGAAAGCAGTTGATTTATTTTAACTTTTTAAATTTCCATCAGTTAAAATATATACTAATTTTAATTATTGACTGAATTTTAGCTATAATTCATACTCAAAATCAAATTACGAATTCAAGGTAGTACAAATTATAAGTGATTCAAATTTAGAGAGAATCTAAAGGTTTAATACATTTTTTTTTTAGTAGGTGGTTCGTAAGGTGGTCTTTATTTTTTTTTAAATTCGTTTGCTGCCACTGGTGGAATTTGCTCGTATGCCCAGAAAAAGAAAGTACGCCAAATTTTAGCCAAATCGTTTAATATTTACCGACCAAACATGGGCCTTGAAATTTTCCATGGGATTTACATGAGAGAAATCTCGCAAAAACGAAAAATCTGCATAACTTTATCAATTTTTATTCAAATCATTCTATTTCCGTGAAAAAAAATTTGCATGGGATGCCTAAAAGATCTTCATAGTCAAAAACTCAAAATTTTGAAAAATCACAAAATGGCGGATATCTAAATGGACCCAAAAAAGCTATTTCTTCAAGTTACATATTAACAAATGGTTACCAAAAATTGTGGAAAAATTTATTAATTTATTCTCAAGCGAATTCAAGATCTCAAAAGTCAAAATTTTGAAATAATACAAAATGGCGGCTAATTCAAAACTCAAAAAATACCTTTTTCCCACAGTTTTCAACGTAATACTTTTAAACTTCGGGAAAACAAAATATTTGGCTTCAGAAATTACTTGGTAAATTTAAAAATCTAAAATTAAAAAAAATACAAAATGGCGGCCAATTTAAAATTGAAAAAAGCTCATTTTTACATTTTTCAACGAAATACTTTGAAACCTCGTAAAAATAAACTGTTTGGCTTCAGAAACTACTTGACAATTTTAAAGATCCCAAATATTTAAAAAATCCAAAATGGCGACCAATTCAAAATTTAAAAAAGCTTAATACTACAGTTTTCAACTAAATACTTTTAAACTTTATCAGAAAAAAATGTTGATTCAGAACCTATAAGATAATTCGAGAAAATAAGGGAGAAATTTATTTTTATATTTTTGAAGGGTATCCGTTTATTGAAAAATACAAGAAGAACGTAGTACTTACATCTAAATGAAAAACATATTATTTATCCAGTGTCTTGAATATTATTATTAATAATAATGTTATTTCGGTATGATTTTATTCAGCTTGCATCTTGCCGGATAAACTTTTGTTTTTAATTTTGAATTGGTAACCATTTTGTTTTTTTCCAATATTTTGGGTTAAAATTATCAAGTAGTTTCTGAAGCCAAACACTTTGTTTTTGCGAAATTTCAAAGTGTTTCGTTGAAAACTGTAAAAATAAGATATTTTTTGGTTTTGAATTGGCCACTATTTTACATTTTTTCAAGATTTTAGATTATCAAAATTATATTATCATTTTTAAAATTAATTAGATTATCATTTTCTAAAATTATCAAGTCATTTCTGAAGCCAAACAGTTTGTTTTCCCGAAGTTTAAAAGTATTACTTAAAGTATTACTTTAAAAGTATTACAGTTGAAAACTGTGGGAAAAAGGTATTTTTTGAGTTTTGAATTAGCCGCCATTTTGTATTTTTTCAAAATTTTTAAATTTGAAATCTTGTAATCACTTGAGAATAAATTATTCAATTTTTCCACAATTATTGGTCACTCTTTGTTAATAACTTTTTAAAAAAGCATTTTTGGGCCCATTTAAATGGCCGCCATTTTGTGACTTTCCAAAATTTTGAGTTTTTGACCCTGAAGATAGCACCCTATGCAAATTTTTTTTTCGGAATTAGAATGATTCGAATAAGAATTGAAAAAGTTATGCAGATTTTTCGTTCTTGTGTGATTTCTCTCATGTAAATCTCATGGAAAATTCCAAGGCCCATGTTTGGTGGGTAACCGATTGATATTAACCGATATTAACCAATTTGACTAAAATTTGGTGTACTTTCTTTTTTTGGACATTTTTGGGCATGAAAAAATTCCGCCAGTGGGAGCAAACGAATTAAAAAAAATTCACTCTATAAATAAGGACCATCCAATTGGCCAGGCATATCAAAACAAGTTTCATGAAATCACAAATAAACAAGTACATTTGGAATAAACGTTCTCTGAAACTTGGTGAAAAATAAAATATTTATTAATTAATAATTATTAATCGGCTAGCACTTTAAATATTTAAAATTATAGAAAAAAAATGTCCACTACATCTAAATTAAGCCTCTGAAACATAAAAATTAAGTGTACACACCAAAATAGTAAAAATAGCAAGAATTTTATCTTTGAAATCGACAATATATCTCGACAATTGGTGCATTTACCCTATATATTAGGGTGGGTCTAAAATAAAAAATTTGGAAATCGAAGACGAAAGCATCCCTAAAATTTGTACATTGGGAACCCCATGAAGTACATTAAATGTGGAATTGATCGATCTATGGCTTGGTTTTGCGCGCGAACAAAATACGTATTGTAAACAGAGTTTTACCGTTTCTTCGGGTTTCAATTTTTTCTAAATATTTCTATGAGTATCAGGAGTCTTCCTATTTTTTTCAGATTTTAATATGTTCTTCCGCGCGAGAAAATTATATTCGAATGTACCCCTGTAATTAGCAATTATTTCTTGCGTCCACAGAAATGTCAATAACATATTCTGTACTCATGAGGGCTTTTGGGTCAAAATGAAAACACGAAAAATTCGATATGTCCGAGGATTCAAAAATGGAGAATTCAATATTTTGAAAATTTGCAGTCTTCCAAAAATTAGGAAGACTCCTAAAAATATTTTAAAAAATTGAAACCCGAAGAAACTGTAAAACTCTGCTTACAATAAATTTCTTAAACATATTTTGCTCGCGCATAAAACCAAGCCATAGATCGATCAATTCCACATTTAATACACTTCATGGGATTCCCAATGTACAACTTTTAGGGATGGTTTCGTTTCTGATTTCCAAATTTTTTTATTTTCGAGCCACCTTGCTATATATTTGTATAATTATTTAAATCTAAATTTTGCATGTCTGAAGACAGTTTATAGAATAGGAAATTTATTTAAAAATTCTATCTTCATTTTCGATAATTTCGAACTGCAAAAAACTGAGGAGTTGAAATAGAATCAATCACTGTAATCCAAATTCCAATATATCTCCCATTCTCTCAACAACAACAAAAGGCAAAAAAGCTTTCTTTTTCCCGTCCATTCAAGTCAATTTATTGACTGAGTCTAGCCACGGAAGAGATTGAAAGTCGCTGACCTAGGGGAAGGTAAATTAAAGAGGGTTGTTACTGGGATATTTAATTGACAAGGGTCGTAGGAAGGGTCGTGTGGAGTTCGATGAGGTGCATTCGTTACCTAAAAAGTAAATCAGAAGAAAAAGAGAAAGACACACCAAGCCTTAAGGGAGTCAAACTACATGAAATTTGTACGAGAAACGGGGGACGGTGGGGGTTAGTGGTAAATGGGAAAATGTAATGAAGACGAATAAAGGCAATGGTACACTGCCAAGGGTGAGGCAAATGTGGCTTCTTGGTCCTTGCAATGGGGATAAAAATGGTCGCGAGGGTTGGTTTTCTCTGGTCTGATCTGATCTTACCCTCTAACTTTAAGACGTGGCAAGGTGACCCGGAATGATAAACAGTCGAATGGGAAGCTAAAACGGCATAAGGGAAAAGTAAATTGCTCCGAATTGGTAGGTGGTGCGATTCTGGAGGGGGAGCAGTAAATCGTCTTAAGGAGGTGGAAAATTGTAGCCATGGGGTAGCGAGCAGAACGGTAGTGAATCAGAGCATCGAATTGTGCGACGATTCGACGAGTGCCAAATCGTTGAAGAAAAACGACCCCCTATAGATATATAAACCTCACCCAAAAGTCAGCGATTCATTCTGGAAAAAGATATCAAAGTTTAGTGAAAGTAACGTTTAAAATATTTTAATTGGAAAACTTTCAAATTTCAGGGTTGCTACAAAACCTGGAAACCTGGAAGACTCGGAAAAGGCATGGAGTTTTTAGAAGATCTTTAAGAGCCAGTAAAATTCCAGAAATTTAAAAAATCTTCTGAGTTGTTTTAACATATTAGTGAAATTAATGGTAGGTCCGTGAAACGAAAAGTAGCCGGTGAAATTGTGATTTATTTAAAAATGCCCACACCATTAATGAATCCAAATATGTAACATGGTTTCAAAAATATTTATTTATTATTTTTTACTTATTTCCTTGTGAAACACTTGTATTTACTCGAGGAGAAAAATCAATACTTATCATAAACAACTTCCTTTTTAAATATAAGAAATCTCCCCCATTTGTCGCTAGTGGTGAAGGTAGTTGATAAAAAAAAGATTAGTAGGCGATATGTCGAGGAAAATAACGTTTACTCTGACGATAAAATATAAAGTGTTTGCAGGAAGCCCGCTGACAGCATATCGCGTTTTCCTCGGATTTTTCTTTTCCAAAGTCCTCAGGGCAAACTAATTTTACTAATTCAACGTCCGGGAGTTGAAAGTTCTCCCTCGTATTCCGTATATTTGACCGAGGCTCCTCATGGAACGATTATTTGTCTACGCGCTCGAGCGTGGGACCACTTTCGTGGAAAGTATAAGATAGTGAAAGTAAAGAGATAAGATGAAAAGAAAAGAAAGAAAGAAAATTACGTGTACCTAATATGTCGGCCAATATTGTCAAATTAACAGACACAATTTCAAATAGTAAAAAAAACTTTTAGATAACAAACAACCTTAAATACTATTACAAAACAAAACAAAATATTTACTCAATAAATTTCTGACGTGTGTAAAAGATTCAATCCAAATGAATTTATATTTTAAATACAAATACATATGACCGAATCCATTTGAAATCAGGTAGATTCTACACTTGAAAACGCAGAATCTCTCGGGGACAAAATATGTTGTTTTTTAGAGGAAATTAGGCCATATGTATTTTTGCAATTTGGGAAAAAAAATTTCTACAAATTTATCGGTATTTGAAGTTTTTTCTTTGTTTTTCACAAAAAACCAAATTTTTTCTTTAAACTTCTATAACTGTTGACCTAATTAAGATATTTAAGATTTCTTCCCAGATTCTTGTAGCGTTTATCGTCTTTCGAAATCCGCCAAAAAATTTAAAAAATATTCAAAATTAACAAAATGGCGGTAATTTTTCTGAAAATATTTAAAGCCGATTTTTTCAAAAAACCCACACTTACATGTTTTGCCAATTTTTTGTTATCTTGTGAGTTTTATGCGGGCTAAATAACTTTTGTGACCTGGAGAATTTTTTTTCATAAAATCGAATTTTCACATTTTTCTCGAAAACAACTGCAGATACGAAAAAATGTTAAGAAAATAGTTTGCACAATTAAAAAAGTTCTTCAAAAAGTTCTTTAACTCATTTATGATATCTTGCACCATTTCCGCAAAAAATAAAAAAATTCAATTTTCATGCACAAAAAGATTTCTTGACTCCGGGTTTATGGAAATACCCGCCTTGTTATTTTATTAAATATTTTTAAAATATACAGGTTTATATGAAGAAGACTTTTTGTGAGTTTTGCGTGGGCTAAACAATTTTATGACTAGAAAATTATTTTTCATAAAATCGAGTTTTCAAATGTTTTGCTGAAGCAATTTAAGTTACAAAAATAATATCATGACAAGACATTGTTTGCCTAAAAAGTTTTCGACGAATGAAAACGCGAGAGAGTGGAAGGTGCCGTCCATCCCGGAATGCAAAAATGTCACATATGGAAGAAGGAGATTTATGAAGGTGTTATGAAAACTTCTTATATGGCCAAAACTGCTAAACACGATTGGATTCCTAAATTATATACAGAATCCAATGATTCCTCTTCGAATCTCGTGGATTCTAATGAAAAATCTGAAGAAATAGATACCTAATTAAAATCTGGAAACGTGGGCCCAGGTATTTTTTTTTTTTAACTGAGATTCAAACGAAGTTTTTGTATATTATTGAAAAATATCAGGGTACATGTGAAATATATTTAAATATATTGAATATAAAAATTTTTTAGGCAAACAATTTTTAGTCTTGACATTATTTTTGTAACTTGAATCGTTTAAGCAAAAAATTTGAAAATTCGATTTTATGAAAAATAATTTTCTTTCCATAAAAATTGTTTAGCCCACGTAAAATTCACAGGAAATCTTCTTTATTTAACGTACATTTTCTAAAACTATTTAACAAAATATAGGTATGGGTATTTATGGGTATATATTTATTTATTTATTCATTTATGGGTATTTCCATAAACCAGGAGTCAAGAAAATTTTTTTGTGCATGAAAATTGAATTTTTTATTTTTCTCGGAAATGGTGCAAGATATCATAAATGAGTAAAAGAACTTTTTGTAGAACTTTTTTAATTGTGCAAACTATTTTCTTAACATTTTTTCGTATCTGTAATTGTTTTCGAGAAAAATGTGAAAATTCGATTTTATCAAAAAAATTCTCCTGGCCACAAAAGATATTTAGCCCGAATAAAACTCACAAGATGCCTTCCCTATGATAGTACAAATTCAACAAAAAATTGACAAAAAATATAAGTGTGGGCTTTTTGAGAAAATCGACTATAAATATTTTCAGAAAAACTGCCGCCACTTTGTTAATTTTGAACATTTTCTGAATTTTCAGATGGATTTTGAAAGAAGACGATAAACGCTACTAGAATATGGGAAGAAATCTTAAATATCTCAATTAGGTCAAAAGTTGTAGAAGTTTAAAGAAAAAATTTGTTTTCTTTTTTAAAACAAAGCAAAAAATTCAAATACCCATAACTTCGTAAAAAACATTTTTTCATAAATCGCAAAAATACGTATCGCTTAATTTCCTCTAAAAAACAATATATTTTGTCCCCGAGAGATTCTGCGACTTCAAGTGTAGAACCTACCTGATTTTAAATGGATTCGGTCATATATAATGCAATGGACTCAATTATTTTTACTTTCACTGATCTGTCCATCAGTTTGATTTGAAAGAAGTGAGAAAAGGTAAGATGTCTGCCAAAAAGAAAAAAATATTTAAAAAATCCATCTCGTAAATTCGAAAGTGCAATCCTTTTACTGAGGTCTCACTTTGCCTCGTTTTCCCGGTTTGCAAGCCGGATATTTTTTTCCGGGTGGAACACGTCGTCCGAGCTAAGCCAGGGTGTTTTCTCCGCCGCCAAACTTCATCCCCCATGAATTCTTAAAGGTAATACCTCGTCGAGACGTAAAGGGGAAGCTTTCTAGCGTTTGCACTAACAATCTCTGACACTTTTTATTAAAGAACCTGTCTTTGCAGCGTTATCCTCTCAGAGATTAAAAAAAGGAACTAAAAACAAGTCTTAACTGTCTTATTAAAAATACTTTTATGGAACTTAGAGACCCAAGCCCCAAAGGTTTTAACCATTTTCTACGTCTAAATAATTTAATAAATCTTATCTATATATAACTAATAAAAAAGAAAAATTGTCGGGCAGTATGTAAGTTATCGAAAGTACATGTAACCGAACCAACATTATACCGAAAATTTTTTTACCGAATCCCCAAATTGTCGAAATTTCAGAATCCCGAATTTTCGCTTTACCGAATTTTCATCTTAATAAATTTGCATATTCCCAAATTTTTATTTTATCGAATTTTCATCTTACCGAATTTTTATATTACCGAATTTTCAGATTTCCAAATTTTCAATTTACCAAATTTGCATATACCCGAATTTTTATTTTATCAAATTTCCATATTCCCGAATTTTCATTTTATCAAATTTTTATATTACCGAATTTTCATTGTACAGAATTTTTAGTGTACCGAATTTGCATTTTACCGAATTTTCATATCACCGAATTTTTGTTTAATCGAATTTTAATTTTACCGAATTTTTAGTGTACCGAATTTTCAATTTACTGAATTTGAATATTACCGAATTTTCATATTTCCGAATTTGTATTTCACCGAATTTTCAGTTTACCGAATTTGCATCTTATCGAATTTTCAGATTCTCGAATTTTCATTTTACCGAATTTTCAGTTTACCGAATTAGCATCTTACCGAATTTTCGGATTCCCGAATTTGCCTCTTAACAAATCGTAAATTCCCGAATTTTTATTTTACCGAATTTTAGGTTTCTAAATTCGGTAAAATAAAAACTCGAGACTATGTAATTCGGTAAGGTGCAAATTCGGTAAACTGAAAATTCGGTAAAATGAAAATTCGGGAATATGAAAATTCGGTAAGATGCAAATTCCGTAAACTGAAAATTCGGTAAAATGAAAATTCAGTAATACGGAAATTTAGTTGTTGCAAATTTCCGCCACTGATTGCAACTTATAGAAAGTAAGTTGCAAATTCGGTAAATTGAAAATTCGGTAAGATGCAAACTCGGTAAACTGAAAATAGGTAAAATTAAAATTCGGTAATATGAATTCTGTAAGATGCAAATTCGGTAAGATGCAAATTCAGTAAACTGAAAATAGGTGAAATAAAAATTCGGTACGATGCAAATTCGGTACACTGAAAATTCGGTACAATGAAAATTCGGTACAATGAAAATTCGGTAATATGAAAATTCGGTAAGATGCAAATTCGGGAATAGGAAAATTCGGTAAAATAAAAATTCGGTAAAATGAAAATTCGGTAATATGAAAATTCAGTAAAATCCAAATTCGGTAAACTGAAAGTTCAGTAAGATGCAAATTCAGTTAACTGAAAATAGTAAAATAAAAGTTCGATAATATAAAAATTCAGTAAAATGCAAATTCAGTACACTGAAAATAGATGAAATAAAAATTCGGTAATATGAAAATTCAGTAAGATACGAATTCGGTAAGATGCAAATTCGGTAAGATGCAAATTCGGTAAACTGAAAATTCGATAAAATGAAAATTCGGTGATATGAAAATTCGGTATGATGAAAATTCGGTAAAATGAAAATTCGGAAATCTGAAAATTCGGTAAGATGCAGATTCGGTAAGATGAAAATTTGGGAATATGAAAATTCGGTAAGATGAAAATTCGATAAGATGCAAATTCGGTCATTTGAAAATTTGGTAAGATGTAAATTCGGTACACTGAAAATTCGGTAAACTGAAAATTCGGGAAAAAATTTGTCGGTGCAATGATGGTTCGGTTACTTAGAGCTTAGACTTTCGGTAACTTACATACGTCCCTAATAAAAAAGGAAAATTCGTTTTTCTCTTTTTCTAATAGAGTTTTTCGTTTAATAAAAAATTGGTTATTGCAAAGAAATCCAATAAAGGCGTCATTTGCAGTGAATTTCGAATCTCAAACGACCTTAGCGCATTGTTAGCGTGAATGTGAGCCGTAAATCAAGAAATATCACCGACAAAGCTTAGGGGTTTTTCTCAAGTTAATGGTTTTTCTCGTTGGGCCAGGCTAAATATGCATGCATAATCAACCCACTTTGTCCGAATTGCAGTCGTTCGCGTGAAAGGAGCTTTATGCTGTGTTAAGACTGACGCCATTTAGAAGCAAGTTTCCATTTATGGCACAATCGTACAATCCAACTAGAAAGTTTTACTCTTATATCTGTACTATTAGTTCCATGCAGATTTAAGCAATTATGACTTCGCCTCAACACTGCCAACTTCATTAGCTAAGTGCTTGATAAGCCGCATCCCTTCGTATAAAATTTGAGACGCAACAAATCTCATTACATTCTCCTACATCCGACTTAACTATGGAGTTTTAATTAAATCACTTCATCTCAACCACCAACGCCATGTATTTTACTCTTATCAAATATCGAACGAATTACAAGAATAAAAAAAAAAGGAAATGAAAATCGAGCCAATTGAAACACCGTGTCCGAGAAGTTAAGACCTGACAATTTAATTCGACGTGAAAAAAAAATTTACGTGAATCCAACGGGACAATAATTGCTTCAATAAAATGTGACCTCAATTCAAACTGTTCTGAATTGTGGGAAATGTTCTTTAATTATAACTGAGTTATAATTTAATCATGTCTTAAAGTTTAACTATTAAAAGGTGTAATTTTTTTTATATTTTAAAATACATTAACTAGAGCGTACGATTTCTAGTCTATTTCTAATTTTAGGAAAATATTTTATGAAAATATGGAAACATTTTTTGGTTCATTTTAGAAGTTCCTTTTTCTTAATCCTTTTTAATGATTAATTTCTTAAATGATAATTATTTCATTCTTATTAGCTTTTTTGGCACCAAAAACGAGAGAATATTTTCTGTCTCATTTTGTGTGGTGAAATGTGAAATGATTATGGTTGGCGTTAATATGAATCGTTTCGTGCTACGAAACACCTGCCAAGAATCGTATAGTTCGGTCCCTCTAAGAGGCTGCCAAGTCGGGTCAAGTTGGGTCAAGTGATCTTGCCACTTGAAACCGTTATCCTTACAGTGCAAAGATGCCAACCGCCGTTGGGAATCAGCCCAAAACGTATTCATCCCTTACGCTTTCCAGACGTTTTATATGCGTCGATTTAGACTCTCAAACTGCCCCATATTTCCTTACGAGAATTTAAATAAAAATTTCTCTCACTCAATCCTACACATTTCTCGATTCAACAATGTTTTTTTAAAAAATTATTACACTCCCTTAAAAAATAGTCTTTAGCTTAAAAGACTTAGAGAAAAATTCATTTTTCTAGAATTTGTGAACAATCACATTTTCTGAGGACTAAAATAAACTTTGGATTTTAAAACGAGAATTTAATAATCTAAAAGAGCTTAAAATATTTTATATGACATAGAAGTCAGGAAGAAAAACAATAAAACAAAATTGCAACGGTTATTATAATACATCCTATTGTACGTTTTACTGAACTTATTGTTACTACTTTAGTAAAGTTTACGTATTGTAAACTTTACTAAACGTATTGCAAACTTTACTAAACGTATTTTAAACTTTACTAAATGTATTTTAAACTTTACCAAACGCAGTAAACTGTATTAAACGTATTGTAAACTTTACCAAACGTATTGTAAACTTTACCAAACGTATTGTACACTTTACTAAACGTATTGTAAACTTTAATAAATGTATTATAAACTTTATTATAAGTATTGTAGGTGGTACTATACTAATCAGTACAATATTATTTTAATTTTAAATGCTTTTAAGACTGTAAATAGAAATTATTGTTTCAAGATGGTTTCATTAAAAGCTTTCATTAAAATGTTCATTTAAAATTTAAAAGCAATTGCTTTTGTATAATTGTGTGTGATGTTAGAGTCACGCGAAACGTATTTCGTGTTACTTCTTTGTAAGAGCATCTTCTTGGAAAAGTAATTTCCTGAAGGAAATCCCCGCGATTATCCTTCGCTCGAATAACGTTTGCCTGAAAGGATCACTAACCTAGAGTCTAGAGGATATCCACCTACTCTGAACTCATGCAGATCCCACATCTCCATTTAAGTGGAAGGATTAAGGAGTGTTTGCCCTCAAAAACTCGAATCTCTCAATAACCCGTATTTCAGAAAAGATTCAGAAATTATTGTTTCATCTTGAAAAAAATAGATACTGAAAATCTTCCCAATATTTTAAACACTGCTGATTAAAAAAATTAAAATAATTCTCATCTTCATGAGTAAAGTGTTAATATTTTCAAAATTTTTAAAGTAACTGTATAAAATATACAATTGTAAATAAAATTGTGTTCAAAATTAGTAAGAGAATTATTTAACCAGATTCTAAAACTCTCACACGACGTACAAGCAATTAAGCACTCACAAACAAATGTACAATGTTTGTATTTTCCTCGATTTCACCCCTTAAAAACACAATCGATCTCGAGTGTTCTCAAACTGTTTTCTGTGGTTTATTACCGGAAATGTTCCCGGAACCCTATAATTAAACCAGAGAAACTAGGGATTCCACCAGCTAAGTGACAAGTGGAGACAAATCCCTGCTTAACTTTTTTCTCACTTTTTCCCTTGGGGAACTCACAGACTATTTTTTCACTATGTTAGCTACCAGAGCTTAAGTATTTTCTCAACAGACTAATGATTTAAAAAGGGCGAACAAATAATCTCCTTCAAACATAAAAATTGAAATGAAAATAATCGATTGGATGTAAATGAATAAAATTTGGATAGGAAGACAGCTGTCTGTATTTTTCAACAATTCGTGTTCTTTCTATACCGTAACTTTGTCCAGATTGCAATACAAGTATTATTGCATTTGGAATCGTAAAAACGTGTGCGAAACTACTATGGTATTTTTCGCTCAGTAAGGGGGCATTGTCGAATATTGTATTCGAAATTGCAGCCAGAGCTGGCATCAGATGCAAAGGGAAAGAGCAAGTTAACCTTCACGGTCAACTTCATAAAACTGCCAGGAGCATTCGGGTGACATAAAGCCAGAAACCTTTCCATTCCTACTCTCATGTGTGTATTTATGTGTACACACTCGAGGCAAAATTCTACAACTCATGCCAGCTTGGCGCCAACGTATCCTTCAATTAGAAGCCCCCGGGTCGTGTATGTTACTAAAGTAACATTACCCATCTTGTTCCTATTATCCTAATGTCATAATAATTCATTTTGGCCTTGATGTTAATATCCTTTAATTTAAAAATTTAAATCTTAAAGTGAGAAGATTCAGAACTTGTTAAAAATCTCCTGGCAATTCAAACGTGTCTTTTAGATCTTAAATTGTTAGACATTAGAAAAAATGTTTGTTCATATTCTAAATAATGT
The DNA here is from genome assembly GCA_037177015.1 of Euceroptres primus. Lineage (NCBI taxonomy): Eukaryota > Metazoa > Arthropoda > Insecta > Hymenoptera > Figitidae > Euceroptres > Euceroptres primus. The sequence goes on from JBAGKK010354283.1 coordinate 15,954, forward strand.
TTTTTAATATTTGTTGAAGGGTCAATGAAGAATCTTTAAATAAATTGTATCTTTTGAGAAAGGGAATGAGCGTCACATTCTCGCCTTGCAAATTATGCACTTTGGTGATTTTTCAAAAATTTGGACCACTTAGAGCCGGTTTCACCAACTCTGTTTAAAAAGTTAATCAAGGATTAACTCCTTAACCGACCAATCACGAGCGGTTAAACTGAGTTAATCGTTGATTAAAATTTTAATCTCAGTTGGTGAAACCCGCCCTTAGTATTCATTAGGAAGATACGTTTAGCAAATATTTTGCTTGAAATACAAATTTTGATTTCTTGATCCACAGAAAAATAAATTATAATTCAGTAGAAACTTAATTTCATTACAGTCGAATCATTTTAGTGAAATTGCAATTTCTGAGGTTTTTAAAAATGCCAAATCTTTTAAACAAAGTTAATAGTAAAGATTTGATAAATTACTATTGAATTAATAGCAAATTATTAACAGAAATAAATTGCAAAGAAGTAAAAATAATGTTAAATATCTCGTTCTTTTAATTTTAGAATATAGATTAATATTTCTTACCTTACGAATGTTGTGGCGGTAGCAGATCACAAATAACAAAATTGAATCTTACCTGAAACGGAAAAAAAGTCATTAATATAAAATATCAGACATAGAAAAATATTTTTTAATTAAAGAAATTCAGCAGACTTCATAATTATTTTCGAACTTAGGTCAATTCACTAAAAATTTAATTTCAAGTAATTCAGTGAAGATCATTCAGACATGAATTTATTATTATTATTTATTTATTATTATTTATTCATAATTACTTCCATAAAATTCAATTTAAAAATACCTTCTTTAATTTAAAGTTATTAATTGTAACTTATAATTCAGTGAAGGACTGGTGTATAATATTTTCGTAGGCTATTAATAAGTTAAAGCCTTTTAATGAAAGTTATCTTCTCTCTAACGAAACAATTATCAACGCTTAATTCGAGAACAGAGTTTTCTAACGAGAATCGATAACCCAGTCCGCGCCCCAGTGGTCATTGCTTCCGTTGTCTCGTTATAAAGTAATTACTTAAGTATAGATTTCTGGACCACTTTATTAATTTCCGAGAAATCTAGACTGACTCTAATTATATCTATAGTTCATCTCCATTTGAATTCGCAACACAAACTTTATTTAATTTTTACCAGGTGAAATAAAAGAACAATGATCTTTTAAAATAACTAAATGCTAATTGCTTAGATATATTTCAATCCTTTTCTATATTCAATACAAAAATATCACGAGTAATTATGGGGCTATTCTACTAAGACGCCCAAAAAAGTTAAGCATTTTTGACGATTTTTTTCTCGAGAAGTACTGCATGTAATGGCACAAATTTTTTTCACTGAAAGGGGTACTTTAAAAGAATTAAAAATTTTTTTATTGTATCAAAACGCATATTTATTTATTTATTTCCATATGAATAGACCAGTGTAAAAAAAATTTATCTTGCTGGCGCAGATGATTTCTCGAAAACGGCTTTACTAATCGGCTTGAAATTTCAGGAGCACATTTAGCACATATATGGCTATCGCCCGAACCTCCACTTTGGTAAAATTTTAATTTTAACTTATATTTTCGACCTAATTATGGCGCAAAAAAAGTATTTTTTTGAATACTTTTGCAAAAACGCAGCCATTTTTTAATTTATAATATAAATTAATAATTAAGATTCGTGCGATAGCGATACTTATACAGATTAAGAATCTCTGTGAATTTGTTGTTTCAGATCACTTGGAAGGCTTGAATCACCTGCGCCAGCAAGATCAATTTTTTTTTTACATGGGTCCATTCATATGAAAATAAATAAATAAGTATGCATTTTGATACAATAAAAAAAATTTTTTCTATTCTTTTAAAGTAACCCTTTCAGCGAAAAAAAAGTTTGTAACATTTCATGCAGTACTTCTCGAGAAAAAATTCGTCAAAGATGCTTAACTTTTTCGGGCACCTTAGTAGAATAGTCCCATAAATTTAATTAAATCTGAGTAGATTTTGCATTGACGACTACGTATATTTCGTTAAAGGAGAAAAAGCGTATTTAGAATAATGATAGAGAAAGGTTCAGTTATAATGAAATGACAATAAAAATCCTTAGTTCTTTAAAATAAAATTCAACTACTGATAACAACCTGAGTAAAATTGAACATAAAATGAAGAACATATGCATGCATGTCTTTGAAGCAGTTTGAGTTACGTTTATGACTGAAAAACAAATAAAACTAACGGATTCTCTAACGGCGATACTAACAGCTTTGTTTATGACTCCTGAGAAGTCTGTAAAAGCGCATTTAACGCCTGTTTGGAAACTTAAAGCTTATAGGTCATTGATATATATATTTCTTATTCAAAAACTACTCGAATTCATTGAAAACATATTGAAATTACAAATTATCATCATAACAAATATTTTAAAATCGAATAAAATCTATCAGAAAATAAAATTACAGAAAAGATCGCAGGGAAATTCTTGCAAACTCGAACTAAAATCTGCTAAAGAATTATTCAGCAGCACCTATTAGCGGAAGCCCCTTTATCTCATTTTTTACTTTTTTCCTCTTCGACGTCTTCTTTCTCTAAGAAATTCGAATGCACCTATTTTGCGGTCTTCCTTCAGACTTGTTTCCGAGGCGACGGGAAAAAAGGAAATAATTAAATGACAAACTTCCAAAGACAGAACCTAACCAACACTGGTTCACCAATGAAAAGAGTCGAGGGGTAAACTGAAAATGGATGCTGGCTCTTGGGAGGCAGTGGCAATAGGGGGCAAGTAAAGAAACAAAAAGGGGGTGGTTTAAGAGAAGGGTGAAACACCGTGGGAATGAGACGAGCACCCACGAAAGAATTTGAAAACGTGGTCTCATACAACAAAGAAGGAGAATAATAAAAGCACTTGTTGTTGTCCCATGGCATCGCACATTCTCGAATTATTATTCGAGTGCGGATACAAAATTCAGGACAAAAGGTAATGTCCCGGAAGTTAGAACCGCAAACTCAAAATTTCAAAAAAATGAAAGTTGTGCTAAATTGTGCTAGATTTGTGCT
>JBAGKK010354388.1:0-19043 GCA_037177015.1 Euceroptres primus
AAGAGTAATTAATTTTTAAATTATTGTTTTCTACATTTTTATTACAGAATATAATTTTTTAATGTTGCATAAAAAAAAGTTCTTTTGACAGTCACAGATTTGTGAAGGAAAGCTGTTTAACATGCAAAATAATTTTGGTCGCCAGTTCAATCTTTGCTATTCGGAACTTAACTATTTCTAAAAAAAATTCCGAGTCTCTGTTTTTAAAAGCAGCCTCTAAAATCTTCAAAAACTTTTCTCTGTTAACTTTTATTAAATTCAATTTCATACTATTTTCATTAAAAAGTAGTTTAAGGGTCGATCCTCTTGATTTATGAAAAAGGGAGAAATAAAATCTGAATTAATGTTGACGAATTTCAACTCAGACAAAAATACTTTGAGCTATAATTGTTTATTAAAAATAGTTATTTAACAACTTGTGTCTGTGCTTTAATCTTACCTGCAAATCGTAATGTTAATCCAATTTCAATTATTGACAGCTCATTTTTTTTATAAAAGATTCTCTACAATTCTACTCGTTGGTTTTTGTTAAATTAGATAAATTAAGAAAATTAAATTAAATTAAATTCGTAATTCGCTTGTTTTTGTTTAATTTTGTGAATTATTGTTTTCTACTAGTACAGAATATAATTTTTTAATATTGTATAAAAACTGTATTTAATTTTAATAAACGAGTAGGATTGGAGAAATCCTTTTAAGGAAGGAAATGAGCTGTCGAACATAAAACATTAAAATTGGATCAAAATTTCGGATTGTAGATACCTAAGTTTGAAGATAAAATACGAAATTTTAAATAACTATGGTTAAATAAATAACTATAACTAAAGCTGTGCAGTTCGTCAAATCCAATTTTCAGTGAAAATTGGCCTTTGAAAACGCTTTGAACATTGCGTTTTTCGAAATTAAGTTTAATTCAAGAAGAAATTTAAGCAACTTAAATCACTTTGTATCTAGGATTTCTCGAAACCGAAATTATTCAGTTGGTTTTAAAATTAAATCCATCTGAAATAACGATCGAATTTGTAAAATTAAACGATCGAATTTCAAAAAATTAAAGGATCGAATTATAACGATCGTTATTTCAAATGGATTTCATTTTAAAACCAACTAAATAATTTCAGTTTCGAGTAATCTTACATTCGAAGTGATTTAAGTTGCTTAGATTTCTTCTTGAATTAAACTCAATTTCGAAAAATCTAATTTTCCAAGCGTGGCCAAAAAGGTACCAGTTTGCATTGAAAATTGGATCTGACGAGCTGCACAGCTCTAGTTATAACCCAAAGTATATAAAAAATACTTTTTTCATAAAGAATAACGAACTTTTTACAACTTGTATAATTTAAAATTGTCCTTTGCTTAAAACTGATTCTTTGTAAAATCAGAGAAATGCTTTTAGTTTGTTTAGAAAATAATTTTCGATTTTGAAAAAATTTTAATTTCTGGATTTAATATTATTTTGCAGCTCGCATGGCGTATGGCTTGCCCTATGGAATGGGCTTGCAGGATTTCATTCTCTGTTTTCTGTTACCTGCTTTCATTTATCTATCAACTGGTAAGTTACAATTCTTAAAATATTTCTTTATCGCATAGAGATTCATTTAACCTACATCTAAATTTAAAAAATAGGTTGGAGTTCAAAAATAAACGTGATTTCTACGTTTCTACATTTCAGAATACTGTAACTAATTTTACTTTAAATATTTTTGAATCACCAGTATCGAAGAATTTAATTGAATATTGCAGTAGGTATTTAATTTTTAATTATAAAAGAAATCTAAAATAATCAAAAGGCAGGACTGAATTTAATTATTAATTAATTTAATCTGACAAATATGTTTCTCGAGATGCAAAGCAATAAAATCTCTGGCAAATAAATAGCTCTTTATATTTTCATTTCAAGGTTACATATTAGTTCCTTTCTGGATGTCAAGATTCTAGGCAAAATGGTTATCTCGATTTATCAACTCGTAAAGCGAAAATATATTATGGACAGAGGCAAAAAGATGAACGATGTGCGCCAAAGAAAACGTTTCAACGATGTTTAATAAATGTTCTCTTTGGTTTCATTTTCCCTTTTTCCACAATGTCCGACCCTCTGGATAAAAACTTTCCAGAAAGGGATATTTAGTCAGAAATTCAGATCTGGTTTGTATGAATGTAAGCCATTGAAATCATAAACATTGATTTTACAGACACAAAATATTAGCATAGAAATTCAGAAACTGTTTTTCATTGCGGAAAATCTTTTTCGCATGAAATAATACGGGAAACTTTTACTGAACAAGGAAAAAAGTACCATGTGAGAATTACTGACTGAATCAGTGCCGCGGCTTTTCGTCCAACGAAGTAGTTCAAATTACTATTTCTGGTAGGTTTAAAAATAATAAGGAAAAACCTTATATAATATATCTGGTAGGATTTACTATCTAAGCAAGTGGAAAAAACAATTTAAAATCGAAAATGCCATTTTACAATTTGAAATGGTGTTTTCCACTAGCTCAAATCATAGCTTTTACAACACGAAATAGTAAATCCTACTATAAATCGTAATTTGAACTATTTCGTTGAACGAAAAGCCGCGGTACTGTGTACACAGTAAGCGTTACTGGTTTAGCCAGTAATTTACACTAGGTACTTTTTTCTGCGAAAAATATTGTGTTATTAGATAGTACGATTGTTCAGTTTATTTTAATTTAATTAATTTAATTCTACCATCTTTTTAACGTATAATGCATATATTAGTTAACCAGTGCAATCAAATATTGATTCAAAATTAAATAAATTCATTTTGGTTTTTGACATGCCAGTAATTGGGCTAAAGTGCCAAGAATTGGTGCGCTTACCCTATTTTTAATTAAAAGTATCTGAAATTTGTTGATAAAAATAAATTTATTTTGATTTTTATATAATTAGGTTCTGGAGGTTCCGAGATTCCAAGGGTTGAACCTCAGCCAGAATTTCAAACGCCTCTTGGAAACTACACTGTCTCTCAAGGTCGTGAAGTCGTTTTCACCTGCATCGTTAATCATCTTCAAACTTACAAGGTAATTGCTCACCTAATTAAGAAAGTAAATTCGATTAAGGTCGTGAATCACATATCAGGATAATAATCAAATTTTGCAATTGGATTTAACACCAGGAATCAAAATTTGATCCTCCATTAAAGTTTAAATTTTCAAAATCTTTTTGTTCATTTTTGCTTAATAATTTTAATAATAATTTTTCATAATCTGAGCAACAAATTGTTGCTGAAATGTTGATAAAATTCTGAGAATGTTATTAATAAAAAGAATTACACTAAAAAATTATAAATCTAATTTCAACTTTTCGTGCCTTCAGTTTTTAATTCTGCAGTTCCATTTGAGAAAATAAAGTTTCCTTTGACCAAATTTTTGTTCAAAAATTCATTAAATTTTAATAAAATTGTTTTAGGTACATTCATTCACTTGAAAGAGAGTTTTAAACAACATAAATTCTTTTACATTTTTACTGGCATTGTGGCATTTCTCTCTCAATAAGCAACAAAATTCCAAAGCTCTATTTTTGAAACAATTCATTGCTCGTGGATTTCTCTCGATTTGGCCGAAAAAAAATATTCTTTTAAAAAAAATATGATCCTATCCTGTTTCGTTTTTTTACAATGTGTATATCTGTAAAATAATCATAATTCCATAAATTAATTATATACTTAATATTTAGAACATAAATACAATTTTTAAAATTTAATAATCAATAATAATTAATAGTTTTGAAAATCAATCGTAAAACCGAGAAAATTCAATGTATGGAAAGAGAATGAAATTAAAAAGATATTACACATTGAAAAAATCTGACCATGCAGTTATGTGCAATATTCGAACGATTCGGCAGAGGGCATAAATATTTTTTATGCTCACAATGTATTTTAAAGCGTTAATACTTATTGTAAACGAAATCGAATTTGTATTTAATTTTCGAGGATAATTATCACATTTGATAATCGAGCTTGCCAATAAATTGCAATGAATTTTAGTGATCGTCATTTCATACAGCAAATGTAAAGTGCACTGATAAGCGGGATGTTTCGCTACAATTCGCTCTGCAAATAATCGACACGATTCTCTCTTTCGAATGAAAAGCAATCGACGAAAAAGCAAGTTGAGTGTCCTCAATTTATTCAGTCATTATCTCCAAAAATTAAATCGATCCGTTGTTTCCCTTACAAAAAATCCGGTTTAAAAATTAATTTTCACTCATTATTTATGATTATAACTTTGCTGATCGTCAATAAAAAATCAATTATCTATATTAACTATACGATAAATTGCAAATTTCAAATGAAAATTTTCACATTAACATCCCAATTACACTAATTTAATTGAAGTAAAAAAGATTTTTTATGGGTTTCAGCGATTCAGGAGGAATTCAACAGACAATCGGAAAAAAGTTAGTCAAAGCGTCCATTTTGTCAGTTTTTTTATTTTAAATATTTTATTATCGAATTTTTTAAAATGAAAATCTGGAAAATTTTCCACATTTTCCACAAATGTGAAAATGTGTATTTTCAATCAAATAAGCCATCAACAGCTTTAATCGCATAAGAATTATAGATGTTTTGTTTTTGGAATCTGTAGACAAATTTTACCTGTTTTTCACTGAAATCTGTCTATTGATTTCGAATACAAAAAATCTATAATTCTTATCCGATTAAAACTTCTGATGGCTCATTAGATCCGAAATACAATTTTTCACATTTCCACTTAAAAAATTCGATAATAAAATGTTTATAATAAAAAAACTGACAAAATGGACGCTTTGACTAACTTTTTTTCCTATTGTTTGTCCAATTCTTCCTTAATTAATTTTTAGGAAAAGTCAAAAAGGAAAATTAGCTTCTTAGATTTTTAAGAATGTTTCTTTTGTGAAGATCTTGACGAAAGGCAAATTTTTTAAAGAATAAGGACAAAATAAGCCGAGTTCCATTTGAATCTGAAAATTCTTGAGAACGAACTCTTGAGTAATCCACTTACTAGAAGAAGTCCAAGTTTGATTGCGCTCTCGTTACAACGATCGTTTCTTAGCTTTGCTTGAAATGCACAGTTTTTCAAGAAGGAAAGTGAAATAAATAAAAAAGACAGAGAAAGAATCAGCAAGTCTAGTTTGTCGATTGCAGGAAAAGGGAGGGGGAGGGGTGAAAAAAGGGTGCGAAGAAAAGGCGAAAATCAGAACATCGCAAAAGAAACTCAGCATCTCAGAATATGGATGTCGATCATAAATGAGCTTGATTTGTGAGATTCACTTCATCTTTTCCGGAAGCAAATCTTTCACGATTTCTACTATTACCTGTAAGGAAAAGGAAAGTTTGAATTATTTATGATTTTCTAATAGTTTTTTATCTTAAATTTATTTTGGTTTCATATTTCTCAATTGAATTCAGATGCAGTATTTCCATTAAAAGAATTTAAAATTAAAAATTGAGGAAAATTTTTCTTTTCAATTGAAGCAAATCAACTCGATGTTGAATTTAAAACAAAGAGACATATGTTTTCTTGGGTAGAATAAATTTAGGCGATAAAACCTGGGAAGAAGAGGACTTTGAATTTTAAAAACCACTATTCAGGTCTTACGTGTGTAGAAGAATCTCCCAATTTTAAGGAAAAACGGATTTGATTTTATATTCAAAGTCTCTTGTTAGGGTGGATTACGAGCTTTCAGCTTTTTTTTTTCTTTTACCCGCCAAGAAATCCGAATTCTACTCGATAACAAGCTGGATTGAATCACTGAACCGATTTTTTCGTCAGAAACCAAAAATTTGTTGATCGTTATTATCCAATTCGGAAACTCAAAGTATTTTTTATAATAATATAAATAAAGAAATTGTTTTCTTTTTTAAATTTTATTTAAATTAAAATCATCTCACAAAAGTATAATTTATAAATAGTTGAATCTGTTGATTAGAAATTTTTGTTTTATAAATTTGAATAAAAGTTAAATTATATGTTTCTGATCTAAAGTTTCTAAATTTCTAATTTACAGTGCAGAAGTTAAATTAAATTTTGAAAATTTTGCAGGCTCTTGATGAAAAGGGGAAATTATTGATCAAAGCTGGAATGCATATAAGTGCTTCTAGGTACTTTTCCTGTCGCTTCATCAACGTTATTTACAACGCGCACCTTAAATTTCACCGGGACGAACCGAGACGTGCTTTTGTTCGAAATTTAAAAGCTTTTCACGCCCGTAAATAGCGGTCCGTCTGAAAAATATGACAGATCACCCCATCGACTTTTACCAGCGAGTTTGGTGGAGAAGTTTTTTAATTTCATCCCTTAAAAATTGAAATTTGTTCTTTAAACCAAATTAAACAATTATTTCAATTATCTTCCGAGTTAATTACTTGGTAATTTTAATAAGCCCCAGTCATTTTCCTGATGTCCGTTGATTAATAAAATAATTATTTTTTTAATAAAAAAAGTTGTAAATAAAGTTCGTGTATCAAATTAATTTTATTAGAGTTTCAAAATTTCAGGCGACTTTGTTTAAAAATTAAAAAATAGTTTGAAAAATGTCCTGTCACGCACCCTAATAATTGAAAATATTTTTAAAGGAAGAAATATGCTAATTCGTGCGAAAAATAGAATAGAGTAAATTTATTTCATTGGTGCGAAAAGTAATTTCTGCTCTCTTGTAAAATACTTTTACCTATTTTTCATACATTTGTAAAAGCTATTTGAATTTCTTATTCTTTCTTGTCGAATTTCCTGTCAAGCACCTTCCCTGTACTTTTTAAATTTAGGAACATTTATTCTTTTTGTTTCATGAAGTTATGAATTTTTTAAATATTGGGACTTATTAGTTTTTGTAACTTAGATTGTTGAGATTTGAGAAGCAATTTTTAATCCAGTGTGTGCTGAATACTTTTCCTTGATTTTGAAATCTCACCAAAAGCACTAAGTATAAAAAAACTCCGCCATATGCATATAGAGTGTATTTTAAAATCACAATTTTTTATGTATAATAATTATAACAATGAATTGTTTGAACCGTTGTTAGTATATTAAATTTGAGGCCTTTACAACTCAGAATTGATTGTCTCTGATCGAAATAAATGTATCTCAATTTCCGACATAATAATTTTACGATATGACATCCTACTCTAAAAAAGTTTGAAGTCAAATGGTAAAAGCATGAAAGGTCCAGCTTGTTCTGCATTTCGGAAATCACGTTTTTAATTTATCATTTCTTAACGGATGGAATTATGAACTTATTTCTTACGAAATAACATGTAAAATCGTAAAGTAAGATGTTATAGTAAAAGTTTTATGAACATTGGAATATAATTGTAGCCTGCAGACGACTTTTTGTTATTAAGCGTTTTTTTCTCTTGAAATTTCAATCATAGCGTATTTCTTCAATTTTTAATTAATATCGTCCAAACTTACAGAAGTTGTGTATTTTGGTGGGTTTCAGATACCCCCCAATTTTGATTGAGATATCTCGTAAACTGGCAGAGATATTCCATTTTTAGTGTAAAAAATCATTTTCTTATAATTCGTATTTCGCCGATCTCTGGTTGAATTTTTGGCAAGGTATGAATATTTGAATTCAGATAGATACATATTTGAATTTAAAAATTCAAATATGTATCTACATATTTGACTTTTTTAGCATTTTGGGTACTTGGGGGCAATTCGCTACCGCAAATCTTGATTTCTTTTGGAATATTGAATGGTATTTTGAATGAATATAAATTGAAAATAAATAGTAACAAATTTTCGCCAGGTTGCTTGGATAAAATCAGATTCAAGAGCGATTCTGGCTATTCACACTCACATGGTTGCACACAATCCACGTCTGTCAGTCACTCATAATGGATTTAACACGTGGAAGCTGCACGTGGCCAATGTCCAACCGAATGATTCCGGCACGTACATGTGTCAAGTTAACACCGACCCAATGAGAAGTCAGGTCAGTGGAGCTTATGAACGTTAAACTGACAAGCAACATCATGAGAAATACAGCTCAGGGAACCTTCCATCATCAAAGTTCACTTTGAGAGCCTCTGACCTTAAAGAATAGAAATTCATATCAAAAATCTAAATCTAATCTTTAAATTCTGGAATAATAATATTAATATTATTTTCTCTTCTCTTGGAAACCCATTGGCGTTGACTGCATCTGTCCACTGGAGTGGACAAATGCAATTTTTTATTTTTTTAAATATCTCTTCCAATTTCATTTTTAAAATTCTGGAAAAATTTGGCTAGAGTACTCTGAGAAATATTTCTACGTCAATTTTTTTTACGGGAGTCAGTCCCTCTAGAGACCGAAAAAAGGTGCTTTTTGAGAATTTTCTTTTTTTTTCAAATAAAAAAGACAGCATAGACGATCAATCTTCCAGGGACATTTTCATCAACTTTTGAACAAAATTTTTTAAAAAATGACACCAAAATATTTCAAAATGGCGGAGTAAACCGTGTGGTGCACTGGAATGTCTCGCCGCCGAAGTAGTAGGACGGCGTACACGATAGCATCCGGAATTCGTAACGAAAACAGAAATAATTGTCATTTCCTTAATTTGGATACTTTTTTACTCTATATGAACCACAAATATAAATGACTTTATTCTTTTTTAATATTTTCATAAGCACAAATATTTAAAAAATTTTCATTAAAAATCGTAGTTTTGGTTGGAACAGTGGAAATTTTCATTAATATTCGATTTTCATTAGGTTTTTTTGGTTAGTATAGAGTGAAAAAATATCCAAATTAAGAAAATGACAATTATTTCTGTTTCCGTTACGAATTCCGGACGCTATCATGTACGCGCCGTCCTACTACTTCGACGGCGAGACATTCCAGTGCACCATGATTTACTCCGCCATTTTGGAATATTTTGGTGTCATTTTTTTTTTAAACTTTGTTAAAAAGTTGATGAAAATATCCCTGGAAGATTGAATGTCTATACTGTTTTTTTATTTGAAAAAAAAATTCTCAAAAAGCACCTTTTTTCGGGCTCTAGAGGGACTGACCCCCTTAATTTGTTTATTTCGTCGCAAAAATGAATTTTGCAAAATTGTATTTTGTACTAAATGTCAAGTAGTAATCGACTTTGAAGTCGACACAAGGTCAAAGTTTTTATCCGCAATTAACTAAATCACCGCCAATCGAAAGGGTAAAACATAAACTTTCATTTGCATGCTTGATGCTTATATAACTTTTCATTATTTATAACCATTACAGCGGTTTTAAAAAAGGTATAAAATCAGCTTAGTTGCAAAATTAATATCTCCGCGGTTTTTTATGATAGAAATATGCGGTATGCATATTTGAAAAGGGCTTAAAAAAACGTTTATTTTAAAAAAATCTGTCTAGCTACATTTGGGTCCAAAATATGGCCCATTTTGTGTTTTTTTTTAGTGGTGATTGTGACCTTCAATTTGGTGATAGAGAAATATAAAAAATCGCAAATTAATCTTAAAACCTTCAACTTTTATTTTCTCAAGGCGAGCAAGTGATCAGACCCAATTTTAATAGTTAAAAAATTAAAAAACAATATTTCTTTTGGTGCGTGAGCATTGAAAATGGGGGCCTGATATAAAGTGTTCGGTCGAGACTGAAACTGTATCTCTCGGAAAAAATAGCAATAATTCACTTATTTTTGTAATTAGAACGGTCATTCGATCACTTTTTTCGACTGCTTTAATTATTCTAAATCAGAATCCGACATTATTTTTTAGCTATTATGCAAATTTCAAAAGTTATAAGTAAACAATAAATTATTGTCTTTTTTATAATACAAAATTAGTTTTTTAATTTCTTTTTTTCTTGCTCAGATTTCAAGAATGAATAGAGTATAAAGTAGATCTCTCAATCTGTCGTCAATTGGATGAATTTTTTTTAAACTTAAGAACTAAAAAAAATTTTTTTAAACTAAAAAAATGTTTTTTAAACAATTTTTATAAAAATTTACGTCCTATTATGCCTGTGAACGTCACATAAATTATTTATTTTATATTAAATTATTAATTTATGTTTTTCGAACTTGAAATATTTTGAATGAATTTCTGTAAAGGTATGTGTTTTACTGTTATTTAAATAATGTAGACCTCTTTAAATGTTAATTATCTTTTTGTAAACAAACTTTTCGCACCATGAAATGCTCACATTGGAGTAATTTCTCTTCTTTTATTTTATGTATTAACTTATTTTAATTGATTACTCAAAAAATTTTTTGTCATTTTTGTATTTAAATTGTTTGTCATGTTATACATTTTTTAATTTGGTCTTTCAGATTTTGATTAAAATATATTTACTGAAAAGGGTCCAAACTCAGGACCGAAACGTTTTTGACAATTAACGTTTGTTTGTTTTTCATTGTAATTGACCTTTCCAATCGACGATTGATTGAGAGATCTAACATAAATACAAGGTCGAAACTGATTCATCAACAAGAGGATAAAGTAGTTTGAACAATTTTATGCTGCAAAATAAGTAATTTTTTAATTAAACAATCATTTTTTAAACAAATTATGAAATTTCATTCTTTTGACCTGAAAAAAGTTTCTTAAGGTTTTTTGAGCCATTCTAAAGACAAAATGTCACGTGTCATTTTTGTCAAAAGTTAATAATTTTTAAGAATAATGCAGTTAAAAATTACAAAATACGTGAGCGAAATTTCAAGCCTACCAAAAACTCACTCTTGAAATTAGAGCAAGAAAAAGATAAATTAGATAAGTAATTTTGCAATATAAAAAAGAGAATAATGTATTGTTTATTTATAACTTTTGAAATTTGCATAATAGCTAAAAAATAATGTCGGATTCTGATTTAGAATGATAAAAGCAGTCGAAAAAAGTGGTCGAATGACCGTTCTAAGTACAAAAATAAGTGATTTATTGCTATTTTTTCCGAGAGATACAGTTTCAGTCTCGACTGATCAGTTTTTGGTAGTCTTGAAATTTCGCTCGCGTATTTTGTAACTTTTAGTTGCATGACTCTTAAAAACTATTAACTTTTGAAAAAAATTGCAAGAGTCATTTTGTCTTTAGAATGGCTCAAAACATCTTAGGAAACTTTTTTTAGGTCAAAAGAATGAAATTTGATAATTTGTTTAAAAAATGATTATTTAATTAAAAAATTACTTATTTTGCAGCATAAAATTGTTTAAGATACTTTATTCTCTATTCATTCTTGTAATCTGAGCAAGAAAAAAAGAAATTAAAACACTAATTTTGTATTATAAAAAAGACAATATTTTATTGTTTATTTATAACTTTTGAAATTTGCATAATAGCTAAAAAATAATGTGGGATTCTCATTTAGTATAATAAAAGCAGTCGAAAAAAAAGCATTTTCAATGCTCGCGCACCAAAAGTAATATTGTTTTTTAATTTTTTAACTATTAAAATTGGGTCTGATACTTGCTCGCCTTGAGAAAATAAAAGTTGAAGGTTTTAAGATTAATTTGCGATTTTTTATATTTCTGTATCACCAAATTGAAGGTCACAATCACCACTAAAAAAAAAACACAAAATGGGCCATAACTTGGTCCCAAATGTAGCTAGACAGATTTTTTTAAATAAACGTTTTTTCAAGCCCTTTTCAAATATGCAAACCGCATATTTCTATCATAAAAAACCGCGAAGATATTAATTTTGCAACTAAGCAGATTTTATACCTTTTTTAAAACCGCTGTAATGGTTATAAATAATGAAAATTTATGTAAGCATCAAGCATGCAAATAAAGGTTTATGTTTTACCCTTTCGATTGGCGGTGATTTGGTTAATTGCAGATAAAAACTTTGACCTTGCGTCGACTTCAAAGTCGATTACTACTTATGTGCCATTTAGTGCAAAATGCAATTTTGCAAAAACTATCAGACCTAATTGAAAGGCTCATTTTTTTGAAAAGGCATAAACTTCAAAATTCATGCACTTTTGTTACTATTTATAAACATTTAGTAATAAATAAATTTTTTTGAAAATCGCACATTTTTTGGCGTTTTTCGCGTATATTTTTAAAAAATTAAGCAATAAACAATTATAAAGAAAAATTTCTCCTGAAAGTTATAGATTTACGTCTTAAGAAAAAAAAATTCCATTGTACCTGTGTATCAAATTGCACCATTTCTAAGTTATAACAAATTTAAACAAGCTCGATCAAAATTTTTCATGTATTTGTTTAATAACTAAAAACCCCGGAAAAATTCGCATACGCGTAAGTACATTTCTTAATCAGTGTACCATTTTCTATCAATTCCACTTGGTTGGGTATTTTACAAAAGAACAACACGTTGAATTTTTAATTCTACTGAACGGAAAAATCATTCCATGTGAATTTCAGATTATTTCAGATCCTTTCGAATTTTTCTCAAGGAGAATAATTTAATATCGTTGTATTCAAAAGCTTTCAATTAAATGCTTTCAATTAAAGCTTTCAATTAAATTGTATTCTAAAGCTTTCAATTTGAAGAGAATTTAAACTTGAAATTCATTTTACAAACGATAAAGATTTTGGAAACTCTCAAATCTTTTAAAATTTCTTGGCAGTTTTTAAGACCTTTCAAAATCTATAAAAAATAATTTAGAGAATTAAAAAAAAAAGTCAATTCACGACTATTGTTCGATCTGTATATCAACATGTTGTATATTTCTGAGACATTTTGAGAAATCGGTCACGAGTGGTATATCAATTACGACCAACACAGTTTTCTACTTGATTCGACATGGTCTCTCGTCCCACTAGAATGGGGAAACTTTCAAGAAAACTTTGAAAAAGACAGGTGGTGTTGGCCATCGTTGAAATCCTTTTTCATTAGAAGAATAGAAAAATATCGTTTGCTCTCTTATACGACTTCGTGCTTCACGAGGAAACACTATTTTCAGTTACTGTACCCCATAAATCAAGAATCTCTTTTATTACCAATCTTGACAAATTAGTCTTATTTCTTGAAATTTAAAATACATTACATATAGAAAAGAAGCTTGAGCAAAATAACAATAGCAATATCATGGCAATCAAATAGCAATCTCATGGCATTCATAAAAAACATTTTAAGTTCAATATTCAGAGGCTAAATCAGATTTTAAACTATATTTTATTTTTATGACACATTTAATATAATAATTATTTATAAATATAATTTTAATTTTATTTTTACTCTAATTTTAACTTATAAATTTATAAAACAATTAAAATTTTTATTTTGCAGACGGGCTACATGAATGTCGTAATTCCACCTGATATAATAGATCTGGACGAAAATTCCGATCGTTTAACAACCGAAGAGAAAGGAGAAATTCGTCTTCGATGCAATGCTACTGGAACACCTGAACCGGAAATCACCTGGCGAAGAGAAGATGGCAAGAATATTATTCTCAGACACAAGAAAGAACAAGGTATTACAATTAATATTTCAATATTTGATATTTTAAATTAATATTTAAATCATCATCAGAAAATTAAATGAAGTATTTTTTCAATGTAGTAGTCAATTTTATATAAAATATTTATTTTAATTAATTAGTAAATTTCAAACCAAGAATTTACTTTAGAAAGTCTCTCTGACAGATCCTCTTTTAAAAATAAAAAAATTTTGAAAATATATATTTTGAATGGATAAATAAAAATTCTAAATAATATTTTGAATGGATAAACAAAAATGCTAAATAATATTTTGAATGGATATACAAAAATGCTAAGTAATATTTTGAATGGATATACAAAAATGCTAAATAATATTTTGAATGGATATACAAAAATGCTAAATAATATTTTGAATGGATAAATAAAAATGCTAAATAATATTTTGAATGGATAAATAAAAATGCTAAATAATATTTTAAATGGATAATTAAAAATGCTTTTGAAAATCGACTTTTCCTTCTAAAACTGCAATTTTTCATCCCGAATCTTGATCTCTTAGATGCAAAAGAATGAGTAATAAAACGACCCTTGTTATATGAATTTCTCTCCCATGAATGATGGATTGTTGACTCTCCTTCTAGTACACTTTTCTCATCAAATCACTCATTCTCTTCCGGATATATTAAACTCCGTTACCTCATTCTAATTTTTTTCCCAGCAAGCAAGCAAAAGTATCTCAATTTCGTTATTAAGAACCTCAAATATTAACTAAACGAGTACCTAACTTAATTATGTATTCCTAATTATAAAAGAGAACTAAATTTTAGAAGTAATTAAAAATAAATCTGTATTAAAAGTAAATATTTATATTTAAAAAATAAAATAATAAATCATAGTTAAAATAGTGCTTCTTTGTTTTTTTATGAACGTTTGAACTTTTAAAACAGATTACTCCTGAAAAATGTTTGGCGAAAAGATGATTAATTATCTGGGATGAGGCAAATCCGACGACCGTTAGTCCTAATATTTTTTTAATGATTTTACAGTCGTGAAAATATACAAGGGCGAGCAGCTGCATCTGACGGGAATTCTGAGACAGGAGATGGGTTCGTATTTCTGTATCGCTTCGAATAGAGTACCTCCCTCGGTCAGCAAGAGGTATTACGTGAACGTTTTGTGTGAGTAGAAATTTCATTAGGTTTTACATTCCTAGCTGGTCGTTTCAATATTATCATATCCTGATACAAGTCCAATTTAAGAAGAATTTTGTAGATCCTATCCGCAATTTTCTGGTAGATATTTCCTCAAATCCTGCTTGATATAAAATTATTATAAAATAAAACAGTCCTGGAAAAATACTTATAACAAATTTCTGAATAAAACTGACAGTTTTACTGAAGTAAGAAAATTTCATAAATTTCGCATTTTATATTTTACACTAAAATTACAATTATTAATGTTTGAAATATCTTTTTGCTTCTTAGGTTTTTTTACCTCCTATCAGATTTTTAAAACCTTGATTCAGAATTTCTTTTCTTTTTCAGTCAAACCGACAATTAAAATTAGAAATCAGTTGGTGGCAGCTCCGATTAATAAGAAAGTGACTTTACACTGTTATGTGGAATCATCTCCAAAAGCTTTAAATCTTTGGTATAAAGGAGACGGTAAGGAAAATTTAAAACGTAAATTATTTTCAAAGATTCAAATCGTCAAGAAATGATAATAAATAAACTTGACTCCTTTCAATATTTTAGGTACAAAAATAATGCAGAATGAAAAGTATGAAATAACGGAAACTCAAGTGAATGACTACACTTTCCAGTCAAATTTAACAATAAAAAATCTAGAGTTGTTTGACTTTGGAAGATACTCTTGCCTCTCAGAAAATGCCCTTGGGAAACACGAAGTAACTATAAGACTGCAAGGTAAAATGAAAAATGAATTAGTATTAATATATCATAATATAAAATAATATTAATTAAAAGCAGCTGTGATAAAATGAAATAAATTTATTATTGTTACAGAATTACATCTAGAAAAAACAACACTAACACCAATCCGATCAACCGAATTTTTTGGAAGGGGGCACAAAAAGTATATCCCTAATGAAAAAAGTGGGAGAAAATATAATTTGAATTCCATTGGGAGAGAAAAATCTCAAATTTTTCTGGGCAACGTGGAAGGTTCGAATAGCAGCATTCAGGCTCCGAGGACAAAGTTATCGAAAGCTGCATCCACGAAAACTTTGAATCCCCCTGCCCCTTCTCCAGCATCAGCACATTTCCCACATTTCGAAATCTATAATAATGCTGTGTCTGTGTGCCATTTCCGGTTAATTTGGCTCAGACTGATTACGAGTCTATTGACTCTAGTGATTTGTGCTTAAATCTTATGAATTTCCCTTCAAACTGGAATAGCCAAAAGTAATCTTTTCACTTTTATCATTTTTATTTTCTTTCTATTCAAGAAAAAAAATTATAATTTAATTTTTCTAATTACCTTTTTCTTGAAAATTTTAAATGTTAATAATAATATTAGAGGTTAAAAAATTATTTTAATCTTAAGAAAAAAAATGTTTGGGACCTAAGATGCATAATCAACTTTTCTTTCCTCTGAACTTATAGTATTGAAATAGGTCAAATTAGAGACATTTTTGTAATTTAATGTACATAGTAGTAAAATAATCTAGATCATTTTAATTTCATTGTCTTATATTTCCACTGTAAATAATTCTAGTCATAAATAATAGTTTGTATTATTTATTCTTTTATTATGCATATAATTATTGTACAATTGCCAGTAGATTTAAATTATTTAAATACGATAAATACTTTTATTTGTAATACAATTATTTGTATTACAAATACAAATTTATTTATTACAATCTATTTGTATTACAAATACTTTTATTTGTAAAAAATTAAATTCAAAATTAATTTAGCCAAGTATTGACTCTTTGCAATATGAATGAATTAACGAACTGTTGTCTTATTGTTGTGAAAAAAATAGTTAAAAACACTGAAAATTTATCAAGCATCTTGATTCCTGTGTAAATAACGAAATATTTATACGACAATAACATAATTGTACGTAGAATAAAGTTGTAGTTGAATAATAGAGAATTTAATGAGGTAGAAATTAAAAACTATTAAAATTGCTTTTGTTTCCAAAATATTCTCTACAATGGAAAAAAATTCAAGAACTGTTAATAATTTTATACAATCAGAATTTTATAATTTAAGACTTGGGAAAAATTCAAGAACTGTTAATAATTTTATACAATCAGAAATTTATAATTTAAGGCTTGGAAAAAATTCAAGAACTGTTAATAATTTTATACAATCAGAATTTTATAATTTAAGGCTTAGAATAAATTCAAGAACTGTTAATAATTTTATACAATCAGAATTGTATAATTTAAGATTTGGGAAAAATTCAAGAACTGTTAATAATTTTATACAATCATAATTTTATAATTTAAGACTTGAAAAAAATCCAAGAACTGTTAATAATTTTATTCAATCAGAATTTTATAATTTAAGACTGATGTTTGAAACCTGTGTGTTCTTACAACTCTTTTCTAGCATTTATGTACAACTTAATTTCTCATACTGTGAACGATTTCTGACAATAAATGTTATTTATACCAAACATAATAATTAGAATTTAAATATTCTCTTTAATATTGCTTAGGTAATAATAATGATCTTAAAAACTGGGAAATAATTTTTAAATGTAAGAAAAAAATGCTGATGCACGTACAAAATAATATTGAAATATCTTTTTAGTCTAAGTTCTTTTATTTTACGAATTACGTCAAGCTTATCATAGCTTTATCACTCGCAGCAGGAAATAGACGAGAAAAAGGATGCGATAAGTCCACACGAATTTAATATTAGTCGCTTAGAGTCTGACGAAAGCGAGCACAATGTGGACCAATTTTCTAATGTTTTTGTTAATCAACTCTTTGTTAATAAGTGCACAAAATATAATTTCTGGAAATCGAGGACATATTACATGTTTCAAATTCGGATCTTTGGAAAGTTGTTTGGAGAAGGTGGAAAAGAATACAACATCACTAAAGATTGAAGATTCTGATATCCCTCGCATCTCTAGGTAAATAGAAAACTTGCCTGTAAATATAAAACCCAAGATAATTTAAATTAAGGATTTTGAATTTATTCAGGGTGGCCGTTTTCACCGACGGAAAAAATTCCCGGTCATTTCCCGGTTATCGAAAATTTTTTCCCGGTCATTAAATAATAGTTTCCAATGGATGACAGTTAATGCGATGGATTTTAAAAGTTTAAAAATATTTTTTATTTAATATTCTGAACATACAAACATGAATTTCTTTTTAATTTAACATTAAAATAATTTATATTATTGAAAAAGTACAAATGGAGATTTTTCAACTAAGCCCTCGTGATTAAAGCTTTTAGGTCGAACATTTTTATAAGTTTTTAAAAGTAACATTAGGCTATTTTATATAATAAAATGTCACTATGAGTTGAACGAGAGCACAAGTTTCAAATCTATGAAATATAAATATTTTAAATTTAATTAATCCTGAGGGGTTAATTACTCCTGCAATCTGGTGTACACTCTCTCTGCAAGAAATTGCACAAGATTCAAGGATTTTATTAAATCTCCAAGGATTTCAAGGGATTTCAAAGATTTCTAAAAATTTAAACGTTTTTCCTAGAGTTTAATTCAATTTATATTCAACGGATTTCAAATGGTTTATACTTAACGACTTAAATTAAATTTTATTTCAAGGGATTTCTACGGATTTCAACAATTCAAGGAGAGAAGTTTAAGATTTTTGGGAGCTGATTATCCTATTATGATTTTCTATAATGAGTTTTCTATAATCCATAGAATCTTATGCAACCTCATGCAATATTTTGCAATCTTATGCAATCTTGCAAGATTGCAATCTAGTGTACACCAAAAATCCTAGCAATTAACCCCTCGACTAATCCCTAGTGACTAAAATGTGATATTAAAATATTAATGAAATATGTTGTTTTTCAAAGGAAATAAGAAGACATGTATTTTACCGTTTTAAGAAAAAATACATTTTCGCGAAGTTATGAGTATTTGAATTTTAAGTTTCTTTTTTTCAAAACAAACACAACATTTTTCTTTAAACTTTTATAAGTTTAGTCTCAATTAAGATATTTGTTTTCTTTCCTGATTATGGTGAGGTTTATTGGCCTCCTTCAAAATCCACCAGAAAATTTTTAAAAATATTGAAAATTCACAAAATTGCGACGGTTTTTCTGCAAAAAAATTAGAAGACGATTTTCTCAAAAACCCCAGTTTGTTTTTTGCCCAAATTTTTTTGATAGATTGGTACTCATATGATGAAAAACATAGATAAGTTTCCTGCGGGCTAGACTACTTCCGTAAATAGGAGAATTTTTTAAATGAAATCAAATTTTTGAATTCTTCTTACAACTGACGGCATATAAGAAAAAATATCGAAAAAGTTTTATGCTTTAAAAAAGTTCTACGCAAAAGACCTCTTAATATTTAATGATATCTTGTACCGTTTGTGAGAAAAATTCGAAAATGTGATTTTGTAAAAGCAGAAATTATCCTGGACTTAAAAATGATTTGGCCAATATAAAACTCGCTGGATAGTTTCCTTATAAAAACATAAATTTTTAAAAAATGTTTGAAAAAAATTAAA
>JBAGKK010354489.1:0-19042 GCA_037177015.1 Euceroptres primus
AATTTGTTGAGAAATGTTTAAAGCACCACCATGAATTTTTTCAGATTTTTCATATTATTTTTTCAATAAAAAACTATACTCCAAAGATCACTGTCGTTAAAACCTGTTAAATTTCCTCGCTTTTCATCAGATTTTCAGGTCTGTAAGCTAAAAAAAATTTTTTGGCATATTCCTTTTTGGCTCATCAACGTACAACATTTTCACCTTTAAAATGATCCGTCATTCATCGAGCTACAATTTTTTCTTCACTTACTTTTTTAACCTCAAAGCCAGAGGACTCAAATTTTCTCGCCGATAGTAGTGTACACAGTCAGTAAACGAACTACTGATACGGAGCGGAGTTATCATTTGACCAAGCTCGAGCTCATGGTTATAGTTTGGGCTGTCGACAGGTTAAGGTCTTTTCTCGCTGACATCGAGTTTACCGTGATTACTGATTGCCAAGCATTGGTATACATGAATATCAATCAAACTAAAAATCATCAAATTGCGAGATGGGCTGAACTTCTCCAAGAATATAATCTGGTTGTACGACATCGACTGGTGTGAGAATGGCTCATGCAGACGCGCTTAGCTGAGCACCAGTAGAAGAAGTCAAAGACACATGGAAGGAGGCTTTGGATCGCAGGATGGTTTTCATAGCATTGACGGAGGAAGAATATGGATTAGCCATGCAAGGAGCTGACCCAGAGTTAAAGGAACTAGGTAAGATTCTCCGTAAATTTCCTGAAGAACGCAGTGTTGCTGAAAGAAATAAGGCTGACGGTTTCCAACTGATCGAACAACTGATCTATCGAGTTCGTGGAACAGCCGCCCAAGAACATCAGAGGATGGTGGTGCAGAAATCGATGAGGAAATCCATTGTGGTGCGATATCATGACCTGCGTGGTCATTTTGCCGTTAATCGTACAGTGGCAGAAATTCTGCGACATTTTTGGTTCCCAAGGATGAAGAGATATGTGAAGAGACATATCGCTATGTGCCCCGAATGCACGTTGACCAAGCGTCCAGCTGGAAAAAAACAAGATGAGCTTCACCCGATTCCACCAGGAACGAGACCCTTCGAAGAAGTGCACGCAGACCATTTGAGTCCCTTTGAAGAAAGCAGACGAGGCAGATCATACTTGTTGGTGATCATCGATAATTTGACGCGATATACGTTTTTGCGACCATGCAAATCTACGGCTGCGCAGGGAGTTGTAAAAAGTTTCAAGGACATTTTCAGAAAGTGGGGAATCCCTACGCGATTGATAACTGATCGTGGCACCGCTTTCACAGCAAAGACCTTCGAAAAATTTTGTGATGAGTTGGGAATACGACACACGTTGACTTCACCTAGGCATCCGCAAGCCAACGGGATGGTTGAACGAGTTAATCGTGTCCTCGTACCGATGATCCAGGCGACAATAAATGAAGGAGAGGGAAACCGCTGGGCAAGAGAAGATAAAAGCTCGAGTTGATCAAAAACAATTCAAAGGCGAGGAATTCGAAGTTGGTGACGTCGAGTTCATGGAGAAAGCGCCAGATGTTACCGGAGCTCCTAAGAAGCTGCAAAGAAGATTCCGTGGACCTCTAGTTGTGACTCAGTTCATTGGTAACGACACCCACAAAGTCGTCCAGTTAAAGCACAACGATTAAAAACGTACGTACGCAATTGTGCCGATAGTAGAAACTGTAAGAAGAAGTGCGCGAGTTAGCAAGCTATCCTCACGTTACACAAATTAAGTTTTACGAAAAAGAGGGACGTGGTGGCTCTAAATATTTGTTTTATTATCTCGATTGTGAATTAAAGGTAGTTTGTTCAAAGCTTATTTCTATTCTGAATAGGTACGTAATCATGCCAATTAAGTTTGATGATTGATTTTGATAATCAATAATTTCTTAATGTTCGACTATAGATTTTAATTTGTTAAAAATTAGATTAAGTGTATGGGTTATGTTACGAAATGCATATGAGCTAAGCTTGAATGCGGAGATTCAAGTTCCAGGATGGCCGAACTGTTAGCGAATGACTTTGAAGGTTAAAAAGAAATAATGGACTTGACTGAAAGGGGGAGGCGTGAAGGGAGTCTCATAGCGAACGGTGTGCACGGCGGTACCTGTCGAGAGAGCCTTCTGCTATTTGGGAACGTTTTTTCTGTAGAGTGATCGTGGAATAAAGCTTGTAATCATCTGAAGCTTTTATTACAAGTGATAATGCAAGTTTACAGAAGAGTTCCGATAATAATTCGAAAGACTCGGATCTGAGTGTTCTGTCCGATAAGAACGTGGAAGAGAATCCCAGCGTTGATTCAGATGTTCTGGAGATTTTAGGAGAAGACTCGAGTGTTTCGGCAGAGATTCAATCTGATTTACCAACGGAAGTGAAAACTATTTGGGAAAAAAAATAATTAAAGAAGGTCTTAAAGAAGAATGCAGGAAGAAACTCCTGGATAAATATTCGCGAAAAGGGTCTTTCTTGACTGAAGCTCCCAAGGTGAATCTAGTAATTACATCTGCGATGTCTGATGTAGCTGGAAAACGGGACCAGCATTTTTTCTAACACAAAATTGTGTTGGGACGGCGTTAGCATTGCTTGAGTCTGCCATCTCAATGCTTTTAGAAGAATCGGAGGAGGGCGCTGATCGCCTCACTCTCCTTGAGCGCATGGGTGACGCTGGACGATTGCTGTCAGAAGTTTTTCACCAGCAATCTCTCTGCAGAAAATCATTCATTACTCCGTTAATGAATAAAGCGCTCAAACCGACATTTGAAGCAACTATTTCCGATGAGTGGTTATTTGACTCTAAACTTTCAGAGCAAATTAAGGAAGCCCAACAAATTGAGAAAGCTTGTGCTAAAATTGTGCTAAAATTAAAGCTCCAGAAAAATCAACAGCTAAGAAGCCGACATTAGCCTCGAGGATCTCAGAATGCACTACGACAATCGAAAATGTGTTAAAGCTAAAAATGTGCTAAAATTAAAGCTCCAGAAAAATCAACAGCTAAGAAGCTGAGATTAGCCTCGAGGATCTCAGAATGCACTACGACAATCGAATCAACCTCGGCCCCCTCATTCATTCAAGAAATATTAGGGGTAAGCAAGACACCTGGTAGACTTAAAGGATTTTATCATGTGTGGAAGGGTATTACTAAAGATGTCCCTATCTTGAACACTATTAAAGGTTAGAACATTCCTTTTAACGTTAAGCCTTATCAGTTACACTTCTTATGGATGTAGCTCGACCATCTGAAGAATGGGAATCTCTGCAAAACGAGATTAATAACCTTTTGTTCCAAAAAGCAATTGAGGTATGCGAAGATTGTAAGGGTCAATATATATCGCCATTTTTCTTGAATAAAAAGTCTGATGGATCAGACAGATTCATTCTTAATTTAAAAAAATTAAATAAATATGTTGAGTCACCTCATTTTAAGATGGAAGATACTCGGGTGGCGAAGAGCTTATTAACACCCAATGCTTTCATGTGCTCGATTAACTTAAAAGATGTCTTTTTTCTTATCCCCGTTCATGATGATAGTAAAAAATTCTTAAGATTCCGATTTAAAGGGGTACTGTATCAATTCATTTGTCTTCCATTCGGACCATGGCTTAGTCCGTTTTTATTTACAAAAATCATGAAACCGATTGTTAACATTCTTAGATCGAAGGGTTTATTGTCGATCATTTATCTTGACGATATATTATGCATGGGAGAATCTTCTGATCCATGCAAAGAAAATGTAAAACAATCAATTGCTTTGATAGAAAGCTTAGGCTTTATAATTATTTATAGGAAAAGTTCTTTAACACCCTCTCAGCAGTGTAAATATCTAGGATTCGTTCTGAATTCGAAAGATTTCACATTGGAATTGATAGAAAAGAAAAAACTTCATACGGTAGATTTGTTGAATTCTTTTGAAACAGGTTCTGAGTGGAGGATTCGCAAATTGCTCAGATTTTAGGCGTGTTAAATTCTTGCTGCCCTGCTCTAGCGAACAGTTTTATACATTGCAAACGTCTGGAACGCGCAAAATATATAGCTTTACTGCTGAATGGCGATGACTATGACGCAGCGTTGTTGTCTGATAGTTTTCCACTGTATGGCGCTAGTACCCAGGCAAAATTCTTAAAGTTACCGACGGATAACGCTTATTAACTGCTACTAAAAGAAGATGCGCTTGAAGTCGCCTTCAACCCATGTAAATTACAGGTACACTCATCGTGAGATTATGGACCGGGCTCGGGGGTAGGCGGTCCTCAATCTAATGCTACTCGAGCGAGCAGTCTTATGTCAACATTCAGGACCGCGTATATAGTCTCTGAACGTACAAAAGTAAAGACGCAGAGAGTCGTGATGTAAACAACGTCTGGCGGCCCTGACTGCCCGAGTGATGGCGCCGTCGTGGGGCGCTCAGGGGCGGGGGACAGAATCAGTGAAGCGTGAACGACCATGAAGATGGCCCATAATCTCGTGGCCCATAATCTTACGATGAGTGTATTATATTTTTTAAAGTTTTAATGCTACAAGAAAAACTTTTGCAATTACTTTGTGACATTCTAGCGGAAACTTTAACGTAGAATCCCAATTGCAACAAGTTAAATTTTCATCTTGCTGTTTTTTTGAGTTTTTTATGCATGATAAGGAGGGGATACTATGTGGATACTATAAGGGTACGCTGTGTAGCGTATCCTTTCCGTTCATTCGGTCCGTCAGGGTTACGTTTCATAATGAATTTTGCATGAATAATATGTCATAAATGTACAGAATATGTTTAAACAGTATATGCTAGGAATAAAATTTATCAATATCTAGTGTTTAATTACATAGCTTTTTTGATTTTTAAAAAGGGCTCGTCTTAGTAGGATACCGGGTTGTCTAAGACATCGAAATTTATTGCCCTTTAAACATTTTTTGAACTTTTAAGCATGTGTACTTTATAAACCAAACATGAAACTATGATGTCAGTAATAGCTTTTACTTCTGAAGTTCCTTAAAATCGAAAATTTTCTGAAAATATGGAAGGGCGCTCGTCTTAGGCAACTTTCCCCTATATGTAAAATTCAAGAAGTTTTGAAAATCACTTTTAAATTTCATGTGAAAAATCAATGACAATAACATTAATTAAGTTATAAAACAGTTTTATTAAATTAATATGCTTAATAACATTTTTTTTAGTGATAATTGATTATTATAAAAATATGTGCTATGATATAAGCACCAAAAAATATAGACTCCAGAATAATACCCGAAGTCGAATTCAAAGTTAGTTTATGTACCTAATATTACTAAAAATTTGCCAATCAAAATAGGTGGAAACTACGATGACAATTATTGAACGCGATCTACGAATCTTGTACTTTTGGTTTCCGAAAAATTTCTATTACACGAGTAAATATTTTTTATGATTACTCGTCAATTATTGAATATTTATTTATTTTCTTGGTCTAGACTTAAAGAGTAGGATTTACTCTTGATTTTATGATTTTGCCAAATTTTTGTGAGTACTTTTCTAGATTTGGCGAAGATTTGAACGTAAGATTTCAAAATGATAACTTTTCTGAAAAAGCCTCTGACTTTCAAGTCAAATATTTCTCGACTCGTTTATTAAATTGATTTAGATATAAGCGCATTCAACGCAGAATTTTCTAAACCTTCAAACAGAGTCCATGCTTCAAAGTCGTACACTCAATTTCTGCACAGATTTTCTGCATTGAAGTGTAACTAAATCTATATTGTTTAGAATATTTTATTCCTACAAAAACTCGATGATAAATTTTTTTTCCCGACAGTATAATAACATCCAACATTTACATATTTGATTAAAATTACAAATATTGTCTGTTTCGTGACCTAAATACATTTGATTTAGGTATTGATATTGACGTGATCAATTTGTACGATTTCGAAAGAATGAAAGTAAATAATCTTTCCTTACAATCGCGTTAATAATTTGATTGGATAAATCCAATGGTAAATGGTCTTATCTAAGATAAGTTTAGAGCTTTGTTGTTAGAATGAATCCGTCTTCTATACGCTCACTTTGAAGAAAGCTACTGGACCTGTACCACGTCTTTTTAAACATATTACGGTTACAGTTTTCTGGAGTAATAATAATAAAACAATAATAATAACTTTTTTGGATATTCCTACTTTTAATTAATGTTTTTAGAGAATTTTTATGATGGATAAATCGGTATTAATAATATCATTTTTATATTTGATATTTATATTCGGATTAAGTGCAGAACCTTTGGCGAAAATTGCTCAAGGATTTATTCAAGGAACTACGATTGAAACAAGAAATGGAAGAAATATTTCGGCCTTCATTGGAATACCCTATGCGCAACCACCGATTGGAAAATTAAGGTAAAATTTTGAAAGGGATGTTTTTTAAAACGTAACCAATAGAATTTTTAATTTAATGATAATTTACGATTATTTTTTAGTAAAATATTCAAAAGAAATGAAAAAAATATAAATTTATCAGTCTAAAGTAAAACATAAATCTTAAAGAGTTCCTTAAATAATTTGCATCTGGGAACTTTAAATTGCCCTTTTCCAATAAAAAATCAAGCAATGTTTAAAATAATTTTGTTCACTTTTACCCAAAATCGCAGTAAAAAAGAATACTTAAATGGTTTAGATTAAATTCAGTAAAATGTATCTTAATTTAAGCAAACTTGGTCTAAGTTTAATATCATGTTACCTGAATTTCAGAACTGAGTCATAAATTCAGATAAATTTTACTTAAAATCAAATCAATTTTTCTTAAATCCAGACAAATTTTACTGAATTTAATGTAACAATTTTTATTCTTTTTTCCTGTGGTGTTTTACTTTATTTGTCTATTTTTTCCTTCATGAACAAGGTAAAATAAATCAATTTTATTTCAAAAGTTTTGATAATGAAATATTTTAGACTCTTGAAATCTAATTTGTTAATTTGAAGATCTAGACTATAAGGGATAAATTTTCTTTTTTTTTAAATGCTTAAAACCAAATTAAAAAAGTTTTTCTGACTTAAAACTATATATCTGTTTATGCTTTTTATTCTGATTACCTACATTTTTATTAAATTGCAATACTGTATGACACAGTAAAAAAAAAAATACTTAAAATTGTTACACTTTAAAATGGTTTGGAATAAATTCAATAAAATTTGCCTGGATTTAAGCAAAATTTATTTGATTTTATGTAAAATTTAAATTTACGTAAAATTCAGGTTACGTGATATTAAATTTAGACCAGCATTGCTTAAATTAAGAAAAATTTTACTGAATTAATTCAAAACCATTTTAACGTATAAAAATTTAAGTATTATTTTCTTCTAGACCACCTGTTTTTCGATGATTCCTAAAGTTCTTTTAATGTTAATTATATGAGGGTAAAATTTTTTTTTCTTAAATAGATTGAAAGGTATCTAAATTCTGAGAAAACTCAGTTCAAGATGAAGTCATTTCGTCAATTTTTTCAAAACATATTGCAAAAATAATTCAAATTTCAATGTTTTCCTTAATTTTTAATAACATCTGAAATAATAAACGTTTTTAAATGTTCTTGGGCTCATTTTAAAGGTAAATTTCTATAAAATCGTACCAACTTATCAGCATATTATTACACAATTTTTTTCTTGCTTGGTGTAAAGTGTTAATGTTGAAACAAAAAAGTTGAAAAAATTTGAAGATATTTCATCTACATATATGAAAATAATAATAAATATCAAGTATATTTATAGCAAATATTACGAAAACTTCATTACTACATATTTCATATATTTAAAAAAAATATTTCGGCAAAAAAAATATTTAAATTTTTCCAACTTTTTTGTTCCAAATTTAACTTTTTTCAAAATGCAAGGAGCATAATAATGCAAATTTGCATAATAATGGGAATAATTTTGTGCGATTCTATGGACATTTACCTTTAAAATGAGCCCAAGAACATTGACAAATGTTTATTATTTCGGACGTAATTTAAATTTTTTAAAAACATTGAAATTTGCACTATTTTTAAAATAGTTTCTTAAAAAATTGACAAAATGACCTTATCAGGACTTCAGTTTATTCAAAATTTAGAAACCTCATTTCAACCTAATCATGAGAAAATTTTTCAACTCTCATATAATTAACAAGAACTTAAGAAATCATCGAAAAACAGGTTGTTTCATACATGATATCATGGTACATATTTAAGAACTTAAGAAATCATCGAAAAACAGGTTTTCTCGTACATGATTTATCATACATGATATCATGATATTTATCATCATGATTTATAATCTAAAATTTAAATTCAGGTTCAGTAGCCCGAAGCCAGCAAAAAATTGGGGTGGAATTTATGTGGCTGATAAGGAGGCCAATGCTTGTTCTCAACCTGTTGATGGAAAAGTCGAAGGAAATGAGGACTGCTTGTTTTTGAATGTTTTTACCCCAAAAATGCAGTTCAATGAATCGGTGATAAGCTAAAAAATTCTGAAGAATGTTTCCAATTTTCAGAATTCAATTTAATTATTTCTTATCATCTAACAATTTATCTTGATTTGTTTTTATCTGTTTATAATTGAATTAATTTTATTTATTTATCATTGAAATACTAAATATATACATCTTTATTTACAGTTTAGAGTTCAAGTTTTGCTTCAAAACTGTTCGTTTTGAAATTCAAGAAGATTCTTTTCTCAGATACCATTCAATATTAAAATTGAATAATATTCTTAGAACTTTTACTGATCTTTAAACCAGTTTTTAATATTGATAGAAATTTTGAAATATAAATAAAATTTTAAGTTTTATTAATCTACAATTTTTTAGATCAACAGCACTTTATTACCAGTAATGGTCTGGATACATGGAGGGGGTTTTCACATGGAAAACAGTAATTTGAGTACATATGGACCAAATTATCTCATGGACAAAGATATTATTTTCGTATCATTAAATTATCGTTTGGGAATTCTTGGTTTTCTCTCAACAGGAGACGGAGTTGCCCCAGGAAATTTTGGATTGAAAGACCAAAATCTTGCACTTCAATGGGTCCAAAAAAATATTCATATTTTTGGAGGAAACCCAAATCGAGTTACAATATTTGGGGAAAGTGCAGGAGGTGCTTCTGTTACTTATCATGCACTCTCAAATAAATCTGATGGTATTGCTGTATTCAATTATTAATTAAGACCATCTTGATTCCTTTTATATATTTTTATTTAAGTTTAACTACACTGAAAAGAATATTCTAATTTTAAGAATACTGTGAGAATATTCTTAAAATTAGAATTTTTTTCAGTTAATTAAATGCATTTTTTAATTTTTTTAAAAATATTTTTTAAGGTCTATTTCATCAATACATTATTCAAAGTGGAAATGCATTGGTTCCTTGGGGCTATCGAGACAGAAGTGAATTTAAATCCGATGTAGATTTCGTCGCAAAAAATGTTGGATGTCCAACAAACAATTCTGAAGTTCTTGTAAACTGCCTAAGAAAAACGAGTTATTATAAATTAGTAAATTTAACAACTTATGATGTTTTGGATTTCCCTGAGATTTTATGGATACCAACAAATGAAGTTGAATCAGAAGATGCATTTTTAACAGACAGTCCTTCCAATTTAATAGGAAAAAATAAATTAAAGGATTATCCGTTTATGAGTGGTGCTGTTTTTGACGAAGGATTATACATAACTGCTCGTAAAAAACTTACATTCTAAACAATATAAAAACTTTTTTTAAATTTTATGCACTTTTTTTATTTTTCTAACGATTGCTATTTTTTGTAGCCTTTTATGCAAATTATACCTCAAAGTCAATTAAAAATGTTCTTGAAAAATGCATCAATGGAACTTCCAACCGTTTCTTAAATCTTAAGGATTTACCAAAATTCAGAACAGCGATTAAGGATTACTATTTTAATGGTTCAATCTCAGATAATGAAAATAAGGTAATATTTTTACAGAAATATTTTTACAGAAATATCAATTGAATTTGAATTCTGTTATTAGTTTCATTAGATTTTTATATTTATATTTATATTTTTTAGCTTTTGGAAAATTTCACTAAATTTGCGGGTGATAGTGAATTCGTATATCCGAATGCGATATTGGTGGAAAAAATGGCCAAAGTTGGAAAAAGTCCTGTTTATTTATACATGTTTGGCTATCGTGGTTCAACGAGTTACATTTCCCTGGAATATGACATTGAAAAAAATATTGGAGTTACTCACGCAGATGACTTATTATATATTTTTTCTGGGGATTATTCATCGCTTGTATCCGAAACAGATAAATATGTCAT
The DNA here is from genome assembly GCA_037177015.1 of Euceroptres primus. Taxonomy (NCBI): domain Eukaryota; kingdom Metazoa; phylum Arthropoda; class Insecta; order Hymenoptera; family Figitidae; genus Euceroptres; species Euceroptres primus. The sequence continues at coordinate 10,269 of JBAGKK010354489.1, forward strand.
CGATTTAATGGTGGATTTGTGGACTTCATTTACAATAAATGGGTAAATGTATTTTAAATATTTCAAAATATAATATATTTTATTTTAAAGTTCGTGGCTTTAAATAAATTTAGTAAATAATCTTGTGGTAATTAAAATACCTTTTACTTTAATATGTAATTGAAAATATGATGCAAAAGACTTTGAATAAAAATGATTAATGATAAAATTAATTAATTATAATTAATTGCTTATTGTTTTAATAAAAAATCATTCATTATAATTGTATATATGTATACATAATTATATAAGTATATTGTATATAATTGTAAAATTGTATTTAATTCGAAATGTGAATAATAGGAAATATTTTTGTATTCTAAATTTTTTTTTATAGTAAACCAACGTCTCATCATTTGGATGTTCCTAATCTCTGGCAGCCTTATTCAACAAACAAAAGTTTTCTTCAGATTGGCAATATTTTGAATAATTCTGATCCATCTGTGACTCTTGAGCAAGACTATTTCACAGATCGCATGAATTTTTGGAAAACAAATTTTCCGCTTATAAAAGTGTAAAAGTTTTCTATTATTTATCAAACAAAGTTGATTTTTTAGAGTACATAATATGATTATTGATAACGATTTTAGAATTTTTCCGGCATCTTAAATATCTATAATTAATTATAATTAATGTACACTATATATCCATTTTAACAAATAAATTGCGTGAAACTCATCTTGAAATAATATTTTTCATTTTATTTATTTATTTTTTAGAGGATTTATATTTATTTACATTTATTTTAATTGTGCAAGATACCAAATATACAATTTTTTTTGAGATTGGTAGAGAGGATTTTCGTTTTTGAAGTGTTAAATGTATTTTTTAAATTTGGTTATTTTGTAATTATATTTATTTTTATAATTTATTTTCATTTTACAAGTTAAGAAAGTACAAAATACAATTAAGTTTTTTGAGACGATAGGATCTTCAATTTTTAAGTGTCAAATATATTTTTAAAATATATTAAGTGATTTTTAATAATATTCCACTTGATATATTTTACAATTAAATATATTAAAGTTATGTACCGTTTAAAAGTGATTTTATTAAGGGTATTTGATACATAATGATATCACGAATTACCGACCAATTTTTTATTTATATTCAGCGGGTATATTCAGAGAGAAATGCAAATATAATCCTAAAATTTGAGAAAATAATAAAGTATATTTCTAGGAATCGACGTCTAGTTTCGAAAAAAAAATTATTTTTGAAAAAAAAATTTTTTTGAAATAAAAACTGAATCGCACCAGACATCGATGCCTATATATATTCTTTATTATTTCCCAAAATTTCAGCATTATATATGCATTTCTCTCTTAATAAACCCGCTGAATGTAAATAAAAAAATCGGTCGGTAATTCGTGACGTCATTAAGTCATTATGTATGACATACCCTTAAATTACATGCGAAAAATTTAGGTAAAAGGTAAATTTAAAAAAAATATTATTTCTATTGAAAAATACGTTTCTAATTATAAAGGAATATTTTTTTTATAAAAATGCATTTTCTACAAAGCCTTTTTAAAAATAATTATGAATTTTTCAAAAGTGTATCAATAACGCCCTAAACATTTTTTAGGACAAATCCTTTGGCACATGTTCTTTTAATAGCTACAAATCCTAGAAAAAAATGTCAAAAGTAATTTCAAATTATATAAATTCAATTTTAAACTCAAATTTCAAAAAAATAAGTTTAAAAAATAATGACCCATAATAAATTATAGAATCCGAAGATTTTCTCTCATCTGAGTAAATTTTAAAAATACTTAGGAATATTAAAAAAAAACCATATTCCATTTTTTTAGGAAAAACTGAAAATTGTTTGCAAAATTTAAAAATGAAAAACAAAACAGGAAATTAAATTACCGACTGAGTTTCAAGGATGTGTAGTGTCAGTGTTTGTGTTTGTGTTTGTGCGCGCGGAAAGGACGGAAAACCACGTTTTTCACGGTTATGGTGAGTTTATTTTGACATTATTCTGTTATTAAACTATTTTTTAACTGCAGTCAATTTAGCATCTTATAAATAATTCCAAGAAGGTTGTATTTTATTTATTTTCTTTTGAATATCAGACCTTTTTACCACGTAATATTGTTTTCCTAACCTCAAAATCATGCCGTAATGTATCATAGATATTGTCTTTCTTGAATATTTATCTATCTTATTTATATTTACATTGTTTTATTACGTATTTTACAATATTTTGACTATATTGTTTTCTAATGCATTATATTTTCACTGAAATTTTTATTTACCATGATTAAATTAACTCTCCCTTAAATTAATTTCTGTGACTTCTTTTATAGATCAAACTTAATCATTATATTTCTAATCTAAGCAATTTTAATAAAAAAAATTAATCTATTTAATTATTATTAAAATACTTGCCGTTTTTAACTTTACAATTTCGTTAAATTTTGAGACGCTTATGTTTTAGATTCATCATCTCAGAGAATAATGGTTCGGCACAATAACCAGTTACCGGATAATCTTCCACAACTGCAGAATTTGATTAAACGTGATCCAGAGTCATACAAAGAAGAAGTAGGCATTATTTGTCAACTATTCAATAATTTACACCGAAATCTGCAGTAGAATCAATTTGATAAAATATTTCTTTTTCAGTTCCTCCAACAGCACAATCACTTCAGATCCTTTTTAGAAGTATTCCGTCTGCATCCTGAGAAATTCGATAAAGATCTCGAAGTTGTGACTATATTTCTAGCCCAGGTAAGTCCCATTTTTGAACAAAAATCATTATTAACCATTTATATAACAGAAATGATTCATGATCCACCTAAAAGAATAAAGACTTGAAATAATCCTGAAATGTAGACTCTGTGGCCACCATGTTCTTTAAAGCATCAATATTTAATTTCCCAGTTATAAATCTCTTGTAAAAAATAAATATTTATTTAACTTTTTTATTTCTTGTGATTATATCGACGAACTTTTGGTTTCTCTTGCAGGTGTGAGAAAGAAAAGTTCGTCGAGTATCTGGATTCTGAAAAGCAAAATCCGTTCTTTAATATCATCTCGATTAACATTTAAAAGACACTAACCATGGAGCAGTGCTTAGAATCTCTAAGAAAAAAGATCGTATCTAGGAACGATATCATTCGGCGTTTTTATTCTCTAATCGCTCCGGGTGAACCACTGCCAGATTGCATTTTTGCATACGGTCATATAGCCACCGGGAAATCCCTCATTATCAAGAGCATCATCAACCACTTAAAATACAGGTTTTCTATCATCAACTGCGTTGATCATGCAAGCAGCAAACACACGTTCGAGGATATCCTCATGGACCTCACCAAAAATTCTCTAAAGTTGGAGGACAATTACAAATCCTCCTTTAAGATAGACTCCATCATAGATTTCATCTCTCAACTTCAAATTATATCCTCAGATGATTCTCCAATTATCATCCTCTTTGAAAAATGTGAATATCTACGGGACAAACCGAATCTTCTCCTCGCTCTTTTGCGCCTCAAGGAATTATCCGGAGCCAATGTTTGTCCAATTTTCGTTACTGATTTAGTCTGGGATAAATTCTATTCCAATATCAAAGTCAAGCTTCCAATAAAGTTCCATTTTCCTCAATACTCGCAGCATGAAACCGCAGGGATTTTGTTATCCTACAAACCTCCAGGATACGAAGCCAGTTTCTACAAGAACTATTTAAATCTATTCCTCTCGGTGTTCTACAGATTTTGTAGGGATCTCAACGAACTTCGGTATATGGCTGCGATTAATTTTGAAAAATACGTGGAGCCAATTAAATCCGGAAGGTGCACGACGAGTGATAATAAAACCCTCTGGATGAATATCTCGAATGTTTTTAAGAAGAACCTGGAGGTGATTTATCTGCGAGTTTCGTCTGAGGATTTTGTACAAGGAGCCGAGCTTTCACGAGAAATTGGATCCATCACGAAACTGGCGTTGAGCTTTGAACTTCCTGTTTATGCGAAGTATATTCTGATAGCGTCTTTTTTGGCTTCGTACAACCCAGTTAAGGAGGATAAGTATTTATTTATGAAGGGAGCGAAGAAAAGGAGAAAGTCGGCAGCTTTGAGCAGGAAAAAGCAGATTTTGAATACTCAGGTGGGACCGAAGAGTTTTCCACTTCAGAGAATGCTGATGATATTAACAAGTATTGTCGAGGAAAAAGTCGATATAAATACTAAGGTCCTGGCTCAAATTCCAACAATGTGTCAACTTGGATTGCTCGCTTCTGTCGGAGATTGTAATATTGACGAACCTAAGTATAAATGCTGCGTTAGCTACGATTTCGCGGTGGTTATCTCCAAAACGGTTGATTTTAATGTGAAGAATTATCTTTATGACTTTATACATATGTAGGATAATTTTTAATTTGCGAATCTCGATGGGACTTTGCGTCTCTTCCTTTAGAATCGAGTGTCGATTATTTAATTATTTATTGAATATCAATTAATTAAGTACTTTTGTACCATTTTTTAATAAATAAAAGCATTTTCATAGAAAGTATGACATTTTATACTTGGGAAATTTATTCACGGTGGCTACAAGTCTCGAAAAATTCTGGGACTTAATTAACAAATAGATTTTTTAAGTTTGAAGACTTTAATTTAGACATTTTATATTATATTCAGATTAGACTTTTTTTTACATTTGAACACAGGTGGCTCATTGCTATCCAGATGTCCTCGTCAAATTTCCTCAAGAACTTATCGAGACTCTCGAAAAGCACAACACTGTTCTTCACAGTGATATGCGTATGGTAAGTAAAGAACAAATAAAAATTAAATTACTATCTTCAAAAACTGATAAAAAATATTTCTACAGTCATTTTGCAAAGCTTTGATTCTGCTTCGAAACAAAGGACTTTTGGAGCCAACAGCACTCTTGAGTTTATTTTTCAACCTTCTTCGAAGTCAAGATAAAGCCTTGAGAGAATTTTTACAAACTCACATCATCACAGACATCAAAAACGTCAACTCAAAACACAAAAATTCAAAAATCAACACTGTCTTGCAAAATTTCATGTTCACCATGTTAAAAGACTCAAATGACAAAGCAGCAAAGATGTCCTTGGATATTATGATAGAATTGTACAGGAAAAATGTCTGGAATGATGCAAAAACTGTTAACGTTATTGCCACCGGTTGCTCTTCAAAAATAGTGAAAGTTGTGGCAACGAGTCTGAAATTCTTTTTGGGAACTGATCCTGATGAAAAAGATAGTGATGAGAGTGATAGTGATGATGAGCCTAATGTTAAGGAAGTTATGCTCGCTAACAAGGTGAATAAGAAGTCTAAAAAGAGGGACAAACAACTAAAGAAGGCTAAACAATTGTTTGCAGTAAGTTTTTTTTCAACTTTTCAAAACTACATTTAATTTTATAAATGATTTGTAATTTTTTAATTGTCTGAATTGTATTTCATTCCTCCAATTTAATTTAAATTTCTGAATTGTGTTTTGAAAATGTTTAGAAGTCCAAAAAAAAGAAGTCGAAGGCTCCGCAGTTTAATTTCTCAGCTCTGCATTTAATTCACGATCCTCAAGGTTTTGCAGAAAAGTTGTTTAAGCAAGTGCAGAAGAATAACGATCGACGTGAGATTAAAGTTATGGCACTGGATGTCGTATCAAGACTGATTGGATTGCATAATTTATTCCTCTTCAATTTCTACCCGTATGTGCAGAAATTTCTGAATCCTCACATCGCAGGTATGGAAAAGATTTTAAAATAAACAAACTGTGAGTTTTCCAAAATTTTATTTTTCAGAGAATCTAAAGATTTAAAGAATTAATTCTTTTCAGATGTTACGAAAATGCTGCAATTTGTTGCTCAGGCATCCCACGAATTAGTTCCTCCAGATATTTTAGAGCCGGTGGTAAAAACTCTGGTGAACAATTTTGTGACTGAAAGAAATTCAGGAGATGTTATGGCCATAGGGTAAAAACATTTACTTTTGTGCTGAATTTTATTGTTATTTGCTAAATATTGAACATTAATAAGTTTTTTTTTTTTTAATAACAGGTTGAACGCTGTTCGAGAAATTTGTGCAAGGTGTCCGCTGGTCATGACTGAAGATCTTCTGAGAGACTTGGCACAGTACAAAAATTACCGAGAAAGAAGTGTGATGATGGCTTCTCGATCTCTGATCGCCTTGTTTAGAAATACGCTGCCAGATCTACTTCATAAAAAAGACAGAGGTCGACCGACAGAAGCCACGATGTCTTTAGAGCCGCTTCAATATGGTAAGGTTAATGCCCAAACCTTCATACCTGGTGCTGAAGTTTTGCTAGAAAAACACTCAGAGGGAATGGAAATTGACAGCGAAAATAGCGACGTAAGTTTCCACTTAAAGTTTGATAGTTAATTCAATACTGTTTCTTTTTGAAGTTTCAGAATTCATTATTGAAAATTCATTTCCAAGTTTGAATTTTCAAATTTGATTTTCTTCCCAGTTTGATTTTTGTTGTTGGTTTATTTCAGGATGACGACGAATGGGTTGATGTGAAGCACAGTAGCGATGAAGAGGAAGGAAATTCGATAAATGATAATCAAGTAAGTGAAGATGAAGAAGTCGATGATGAAGAAGAGGACGATGAGGATGAAGAAGAAGAGGATGATGAAGAAGAAGAGGATGATGAAGATGAAGAGAATGAAGAAGAAAGTGTTGGTGGAGAGTCAAAAAATTCAGAAGCAAAGGATAAGAAACCCAAAAAGGATCTTGAAAAAGAAGAGGATGACACCATTTCCCAAAAATCCGATCGAAGAATTAAGAAAAATACCTACCTCGCGAAGCTGGAAAGGAAGAAGAGGAAGATTGCTATGCTCGCGAAGAATAAAGTACAAAAAAGAACGGAATATACTGCAGAGAAAAAGGAAAAGGCGTCTAAGATTTCTGTCGAGAGGATTTTAACTGATGAGGATTTCAAGAGGATAGATATGGCTTTAGTGAAGCAGCAAGTTACTCATGCAAAAAGAGGAGCAAAGAGGCCAATTGAAGAAGAGCGAGGAGAATTGGTCAAACTTGGAGACATTGAAAATATCTATAAAAAGAAGAGACACGATTATGAGGCTCGACAAGAAAGCGTCAGGGTATTTATTTTTCAATTTGACTGAGTTTAATACAATATTTAATATTTAACAATTTTAGGGAACAAATAATTTAATCGAAATTAAATATTCTAAGTATTTAAATAATTGAGGTTTTTATATTTAAATTTTAAATTGAAGCGCTTTTAAAATAGAATTTTGTCTTTTAGCTTCTATTTTAATAAAATTTTAATTCAGAAGTTTCTTGCATATTTTATTTATATAATCTATAAAAAATACTTTAATGCGGAGTTACGTAAATTATTTCTTTTTTTTTTCAGAAAGGGCAAGAAGGAAGGGAAAAGTTTGGTTACAAGGATGGAAGACAGAATCCTTTGTGCAGTAAAACAAATCGGGAGAAAAGGAAGACTAAAGCCTATCAGATGATCAAGCACAAAGTTAAAGGAAAAGAGAAGCGATCGTTTAAGGATAAGCAGATCGCTCTTAGAAATCACTTGCTTAAATTAAAAAAGATGAAGTGATTTCATCAATACTTTGTAAGAATTAAAATAGATAATACAAAAATATACGTGTTCTATAAAGAATAAAATATTAATAATTAATTGTTTTTTATTCATAATCTTTTCTTTAAAATTTCTTATTTAGTACCTAATGTAAATTTACTCAAATTTCAGTTTTTAACTTGCAAATTGTAGCAAAAAGAAATAAATACTTTAAAATTAAACTATTTCCAAAATAATAATTATTTTATATTACATTTTATACTTTGCGACATGAAAATTTTCACCCTAAGCAGAATTTAAAAAATGAAAATGTATATTTTAAATTAAAATTTATTGTTATTTTGAATTAAACCGCGTATTTTCATGCTGCTCCTAACGGGAAAAATGTGTATTAATATCTTCTCCTTTCATTTGCTTTTGCGTGTTTGAGTACGTGTGACACTCATATCATCTTTCATGTTTGACTTTTTCATCGCGACTTCACGACAATGGGTGTTTATTGTCAGAAAATCGATTTTCCATAATATAATTTCCCCAGTTTTGAGCAGTTAAAACGCGGCATTTTTTGTTTAAGTTTCGTAGTGAGTGTTTAAAGAAGTTCAAGGGTTATGTTAATAACAAAAAACTTAGACTTTACCGGCCTGATTGAAGCGGATTTTGAGATGTTTCCAGAACTTGTTGGATTAGGTGAGTCGTTTACTACGCTTTTATTTCTATAGTTAAAACAAACAAACTTGAAATGTCAAAAGTCACTACTCTTTTGATATTTGAGTGTCATGGGAAACTCCACTTGTAGAAAAGTCGGAGCAGGTTTTGCATTTTTATGATGAAACAAAAGCCACAGGCGTGCCTTTACTAATCATTTTTATCACTTGATTACATGCGGGTATAGTCATTCTCGTAAAAAGGAAGATGTCAGAAAACACGTGGCTCGATTCGGATTAAAATATGGTTCTTAAAAATGTAATATGCGATTAAAACACAATTTTTGTTGGTCGTTTAATATTTATGGGTTAAGTGTCCTCAAAGTTAAATATGTCAACTATTTTTTTGCAAATCCTAAATTTCGACTGGCTCAAAATAAATTAGGTAATCAATACCCTACTAAAAAAAAAGTCAGGAATCGTCAGAAAAAAAGTCAGGGCTTCTGACGATTTCTGACCAGTTTTGTTACG